>WURT03092162.1:0-10759 GCA_009936505.3 Holothuria glaberrima | reverse complement strand
TACAGTGGATTACTTGCACCAAATTTTAAATCCAACAAATTTTTGTATTCGTTAGAAAAAGCCCTTTCTCATTGCCTCAGGATAGTACCATTATGGTAATGCATAGTTCCGCAATTGCTTTGGTCCGTCAACATAGTAATTGGGTGCTCTTTGATCCACATAGTTGTGGACATGATGCATTGAGATGTCCAGATGGAGTTGCTGTATTAGGTGTATTTACTTCCCTACAAGCCCTTTGCACACATTTGAGACAACTAAGTCAGTCACTTACTTCAACTTCTATGGACCACATTCAATTTGATTTACATTTTGTGCGTGTTTGTAAAATTCAACAAAGAACTTTCTATACAAGCGCACAGAAATCATATTGTACACTCCCCTATCCAATTCATGCTAAACAGAAATTCAGTTATCGGAATTCTGCAACTTCTAGCAACAATGTTAACATTGAGTCATTCACATCTGCTCGCATTGACATAAAGCATAACCCTAGATGTGGTTTTCCTTTGCATGACACTTTGCGATGGTATGCTTGCATTTGTGTATGTTTTGTGGTGATGAAATGTCAACGTAAATTCCTTACTGAAGACTGCATGTATGACCTACATAATGGATATGACTTGTGCAAGTATACACTACAGCATTCACCAGAAAGTGGTACCTTTGACCTACCTACACAACATACCAGGGTACTACCACTATGAAGATCCGTATTGCACTTTGCACATAACATGCTGTCAAAGCAGCCAATTCAATGCAAGGGATCCAAATTTGACTTCAGTGTCTCAGATCTTGTCTTCACTGATTGATGGTCAATCAGCAATATTAATGCTTGACAATGATAGTCTTGGAATCGTTCGATAAGGTCAAGGTTACCAAATTTTGGATGCAGTTCAGCCTGATCATGATAATTCACACAACTGTAATATGTTTACAGTATTAATAGTCTTACCTAGTCTCGATGAATGTATCACCTTCCTCGGCATAAAAATAAAGGGAATGCCACGCGATCATGCATTGAGCAGTATGTTCATAATAACAACCAAGAAAATATCACAGCACACATTTACGTACACATCATACCTATCTTTTCGCTTAGTTTCAAATACCAAAAGCATAAAACCATGTTGTAATACAAGTAAGAGACAAGCAACAGATGATGGAAACTTAAAAGTGAAAGTATCAAAAACCATGGTCAGTATGGAAGACAGACTCATACAAAATTTTCATAACATTGTAGAAAATGGACCAACATTTGTTTGCTCATGCTGTGATCAGTTGTGTTATAAAAAAAGTGTTCACAATGCACACAACTGTATTAGTAAATTTCCAACAAGTCATACCAATTGCAAGAATAAGCAATGATTCCAACATTGACAATTGGTTATGTAATACTCGTATAAAGTATTTAAAGCTTGGTGAAGTACCTCCTTATTGTGTTGCAAACGGTTTGCACTTTTGGCCACAAATAAAAGAATTAGAACTGTACCCTTTGGAAGAAAGACTTGTTGCCTTGCGTGTCCCATTTATGCAAATAAGAGAACTACCCAGAGGAGGTCAATTCAGCTTGAAGGGAAATGTTGTAAATGTACCAGCTGATATTTCATCAGTTGTCACAAGTTTACCAAGAACAATGAATGACTCGCAGACAATTCCTCTAAAATATAAGAGGAAGCTTGAATACAAATAAACAGCAAAATGGTTAGTAGATAACAGTCCATTATATAAGGCAGAAGGATTAACTGTGAATACTAACCAAGGCAGAAGGATTAACTGTGAATACTAACTTTGTTGACCGAGGATGATGGATGATGGATGATGGATGATGATGATGAAGTTTAGGCATAGATAATTGGACAGAAGCACCTAACTTTGATAATCGAGCCGCTGGACAATCGATGCAATGCTAACACCACACTTTAATGAAGACATTGATAACAGTATTGCTCTATGTATGGCACCATGTGAAGGTCAGAAACCTTTGGGCCTTTTTCAAGATGTCCACTCAGAATGTCTAGCATTTCCTACTTTGTTTAGTGGCAAACCAAGACCAGCAAATAAAAGAAAAGTACACTATAGTGATATTTGTAAAGTAAAACTTCGCCAGAAAGACCGTAGGGTGGCAATGTCTGTTTCAAATATATTTTATAAAGTCAAGGAACTACAAATTCAACATGTAGTTAGTTAGTTAGATGGGATTTTACGACACACCAACACGATTGTGTTATATAGTGTCATCAAGAAGAGAAAAGGTGTAATGTTGGGGTACACTTAACTAGAAAAAGGTGGGGTCAAATTCCACTAAAAGGTCCAACAAGGTCCAAATTCAACATGTACAACAACAGGTACAGTTGTTCATTCGCAAATGTAAAGCAGGAAGTAAAAGACTGACCGCAGGGTATTTAAAAGATATTGAAAATGTTAAGACTTCGTTACATCAAGATGAAGGGTAAAGAGTTTTCAAGACACTGCGAGGTTCTCCCCCCTATTGGGAAAGGGCTAAGAAAGATATCTTTGCAATGATACGTCAGCTTGGAATACCAACTTGGTTTGCATCATTTTCAGCTGCTGAAACAAAGTGTATTCATTTACTCAATATTCTCACACAAACTGTCTATGGCAAACAAAACACCAAAGAAGAGCTACAAAATCTAACATGGGAACAGAAGTGTGATTTAATTCAGAAAGATCCGGTAACTTGCTGTCGACATTTTGACTTTATGGTGCAAGAATTCATAAAGTCAATACTTCTTAGTTCAGTACATCCAGTAGGCATAATTGAAGACTACTTTTATCGAGTGGAATTTCAAAAGAGGTTCTCCACACATTCATATGCTCATTTGGGTTGCAAGTGCACCAAGATTTCATCATTCAACAGATGATATAACAGCATTTATTGACAAATATGTAACTTGTAATAATACTCCAAGCACAACAGACATGAACCACGATTATCAAAATCATCGCCATGCTCAAACCTGCAACAAGTACAATGAAAATATTTGCAGATTCTCATTTCCCATGTTCCCATTACCACAGACTATGATTCTACCTATATCCATTAACTCAAGACATACCTTCCAAAGAACTGACACAAATAACTGCAAATTACAAGAAAATTTGCTGTTGAGTTGAAAAACATGAAGTTTGGAGAAGATATAACATTTGCACAGTTTCTCAATAGACTACAAATGTCAGAACAAGAATATATAACAGCAGTCAGGTCATCTTTGACAATTGAAAAAGTTTTTCTGAAACGGTCACCAAATGAAATAAGAGTAAACAATTATAATACCTTCTTGCTGCGCACATGGCGAGCTAATATGGATTTACAGTTTGTACTACATCCATATGGCTTGTGCAATGTACATTGTCTCATACATAAGTAAATCCCCAAAGAGGAATGAGCAGGTTACTTCAGCATGCTGTCCAAGAGTGAAAAGAAGGTAATTCTAGTATTCGAGAATCTGTACGACACATTGGCAACAAATTCCTCAATCACATCGAGTGCCCAAGAAGCTGTGTACTGTTTTACAAAACCCCCTGCGCAAGGCAACAAGAAGTTTCATATTTATCAACACATCTCCACCAGAGGACAGGTCTTTTCTTAAACCACTCTGCAAAATAAGTGAGTTACCAGATAATTCTCATGATGTTCAAAGCCATACCCTTATCAAAAAGTATGTCCGAAGACCTAGAACGATGGAAAACATTTGCCTAGCTGACTTTGCAGCATGGTACGACTTTTCATTTGAACAAGATGATGAACTAGCAGATATATTATTAGAAGATGACAATCCACCAGAAAGCATTTCGATGCAACGCAATAACCAAGACAACCAAATTTACCGTGTTGGCAAAATGCTCATCAAAAAAAGGTCTAAACCCAAAATTACACGCTATGTATGATACAGTGAACATAATGATAGTGAAAATTATTTTCGAGAACAACTAATGTTATTCATTCCTTGGAGGAAAGAGTGTAATATAATTGGTAACTGTAAAAATTTCCAACAAAAATATGAGCAACTAAAATGTGAAATTCTCATTAAAGCAAGAAATTACAATAAATACAACTTTGCATTTGATGATCTCAAGAACAACTTCATGGCCATGAACAAGAAGCTCTCAACAGTGCCCCAAATGCATCACACTTGCAGACACAAGATGAGGTAATTCCCCAAACAATAGCAAAACAATATGCTGGCCTTCATCCACTTTGTCATAATAGAACAGATGGATATGATCTTGCTCAAGATCTTGGAATTGCAGTAAATGTTATAGATCAAGAAGAATTACATCAACCAAGATTGCCATACCATGAATACAGCTCCCTCATTAATAACCTCAATAAGAAACAGCAGCAATTCTTTTACCATGCACTAAATTGTTTCAAAACAAAACAGATTCCGTTGTATACATTTCTCACAGGTGGTGCAGGAGTTGGCAAATCATGCCTCCTCACAGCTATGTATTAAGCTTTACTAAGGACACTGAATAGCTCTCCTGGTGAAAATCCAGATGACATCAGAATAATGCTTGTAGCTCCAACAGGTAAAGCAGCTTACAACATCAGAGGTTCCACAATACACAGTGCATTTTGCATCCCTGCTAATCGCGACCTAACATACACTGCACTGACATCAGAAAAACTTAACACACTCCGAACAAAATACCGTCATCTAAAACTAGTAATAATTGATGAAATTTCAATGGTTGGAAATCGTCTGATTACATAAACTATCGTTTGCAACAAATCAAGGGAAATAACATTTTTCGCTCAGTTAGTGTTATAGCTGTTGGAGACTTTTCAGTTAAAACCTGTTTATGATAGGTGGATCTTTTTGAATTCGACAGATGGTTATGCCCCTGCCAGTAACGTGTGGATAGATAACTTCTCTGTTTTTGAACTTGATGAGATTATGAGACAAGAAGATGACTTCCCTTTTGCAAGAATACTGAATAGAATGAGAGAAGGCCAACACACTGTTCATGACTTACAAACCCTTACAACTAGGGTCGTAACTGACAAAGCTAAGCTTCCCACAGAATGCTTATATCTATTCCCCACAAACGCTCTGTCAGAAAGCCACAATAAAAGATTTACAATGCATTGCAAGGACCCAAAGCTACAGTACAAGCTGTTGACGTTGTTGTAGGTGACTTACCTGCCAGTGTCACTGAGGAGACCAAACAAAAAATACCAGAAAAGCCACAAAAAACAATGGGACTTATGAAAACCCTTAGTATTGCTGTTGAACAGAGAATAGAAATGTGTTTAAACATAAATGTCTCTGATGGTCTTACAAATGGAGCGTCAGGGATAATAAAATACATTGAAAATTTACCCGATGTTACTTGCATATGGGTATTATTTGATGATTCCAGTGTTGGGAAACAAACAAGGATTGAAAACAACCGTTATTATCACCAACATATTTCATTCTCATGGACACCAGTTTTTCGCTCATCAAGGTTGGTTAGGGTTGGAAAACGTCACAATGCCCAAGTATTGAGAAAACACTTCCCTTTAAGACCAGCTAGTGCCAAGACTGTACATAGGTCACAAGGCGACACAGTATCTCAGTTGGTAGTAAACATACCGGAAACAACATCACACTGTCACATTCACTACGTTGCATTTTAGTAGAGTAACAACAATGACTAACCTATACATTACCAGTCTTAACCCCAAAAACATTAAAGTATCTCCATATGTTATTGCAGAAATGCAACGATTACGAAATGAAAAGCAGCTCAAAAGCAATGTGTATGACCTGTATACTATGAAAAATCATTTGATAATAGTTTCACACAATGTTAGATCACTTCAGAAACACTTTCAAGATATTCAGTCAGATAAAAATGTAATGAATTGTGATATTCTTGTCTTAACTGAAGCTAATTTACCAAACAACTTCCAGCAGGAACAGTACAACATAGATGATTATTACGCTTACACCAACTCTTGACAATTAATTCTCTTGCAATTTTGAGCAAGTTCAGAGCAAAAGCACAGCAAGACTTTTCACAAATTACTGGACATGTTAAAGCTGTGTTTCTTTCCTTTAATACTCCCAAAGGTAACATACAAATCATCACTCTTTACAAACGTTGTAAAACACCTCTGTCCCATTCATTAATTTCCTTAATATTCTCTTCCAAGAAATACCTTCCACCGACAATACACTCATAATTGGAGATTTCAATATAGCCCTCTCAAAAGAAATGTCAGCTTCAGCCAAACTAATCAACTTCTTTGCTAAACACAATTACTTACAATATGTCAAATCACCAACAACCCAATACAACTCCTGTTTGGACCATGTATACACGAACATATCAAGTTCTCACATCACCACAGGTGTTTTAGAGTCATACCTCAGTGACCACAAGCCTGTCTGGATTGCCATAAAAACACTTGGGCCAAACAATTTAAAGTCAACAGAAATACCACTTCAAAGCCAAAATCTTCCAGATGAAAATACACTACACACTATGGATGCAATTCAAACCTCCAGTACATCTTCTTGTATTTCACACAAAACTGCAAACCCATTGACTCAAAATGAAATCAGTCCAACACAATCCATACAAACTTTACCCAAAGAAACAGGACACCATAGCCTTTTTATAGCAACTAAGCAGGAAAACAACCAGTTTCTGCATTATGCTCTCGACCAAAATTGGCGAATATCCACCTTGAAAATAACACCTCATTTGCTACAATCAGTTTCCAAATCCCCACCACTTTCACCATCAAACAAAGTTTTCCTCTCAAACACTACCCCTCCAAAAACAATACATCAAGTTCAACAAGATGGCAACTGTTTTTTCAGATGCATATCATTCCTATTAACAAGTTCAGAAACACATCACATTGAAATTCGCCACTGCATTGTCATGGCCACAAAGCAAAACCACATTTTTGACAACATACCAATTCATGAATACCATATTTATAGTGGAATGCAACATTTAGGAACAAGGGCAACAGAAGTTGAAATATGTGCAGCAGCATCTATGCTTAATACAGACATTTACACGTATACACTCAACTCCGCCACATATCAGAAACAGTGGCTACGAAACCCATCAACAACTTCGCTACTAGATCCAATCTCTGATTCACCAGCAATTTACTTGCAACATACCAATAACACACACTATGACTTAGTTTGTACTCTGATATAGACAACATACAACTCTTTTACAAAATAACTTGCCCTTCAAAGCACTACAAACTTCTCCAACCCACAACAGGTAAAATCCTCATCAAGCTTAATTCATTTAAATTTTTCACAACACACATCGTTAAAGTGGTATGGTAATATACTGTATGCATTCAACTCCTAGTCTAGTTCCCTAACAAGGTTTTTTTTTTTTTCAAATATACAGCTCATGCTATCACTCACCCCTTTTTCCAACCCTATCATTTCCCCACCCTACCGATGTTTTGAGAGTTCAAAATTGTCATGTCCAGTTTCACACTTGTTTAGCTTCACTTCATTTTGCTGTCATCTAATCTCATTTATCTTCCACAGATGCCGTCTATCAAACATACCCAACAAGGTGACCCAGGTCCTTATGGAAAACCCCTCAAATGTGCTGTAAGCAGCTGTAGGTGACACCAGGAAATATACAACCCAGCAAGGTGATCAAAAAACCATCACAATTGTTGGACTTGTCGACAAGACAGCTTTCACAAAGGCCATTGTATAAAATGAGAAAATACTGAAGACATTGACTGTAAATAAAAGTATTCTCATAAAAAATTTCATTGCCAAACCAACCAACCTTGTATTTACCAGCACCACCAAAGTATATCGCTGTGCATCGTTAACAGACATCCCGCCTACCTTCTTTCAAGGAGCTGTTAATTTAGTCCATCCACCAGATGCTGCCACTGCAACTGTTCAAAGTGCAAAGACATCACCCATCAAAACCACCACATCTGTAAGAGGTTACATTATACAGGTAAGTCTCCACCTTCTTATCAAGCCTACTATACAATTTTTCCTCTAAATCTCCAATGTTACTAGGTAAACATCACACGTATAAAACATAAAGTTCACTTCTAACACTTGCAAAAATTCCTAAAAAAATGTATGTATGTATTTATTTTACCAAAACTCACCTTCCCAACAAAAACAAGTTATTTCAAATATGCACTGTTAAGTTTCAGTTCAAATCAGCATGTTTGAGGATCCGTCACCACAACGAATGTTTCGTCATTGCCTAGTGTAAACAAATTTCACATAACACCTCAACACTTAACTATATCGCATGTAAATCCCAAAACCAAGTAAGTTTTGGTGGAATTGCATATTTATTGCTTTGATTACGGTAGCCATGCTGTAATTACCCCAGGAAATTTATGGACTCCTCGAATCTTCCGCAGGCCACTGAAATGCAGGCTGCAAATGGCCCGCGGGCTGCGACTTGATAACCCCTGCTCTACTGTCTATACTAAATTACAACTTTCTCAATGAAAGCCATGAAATACCTTAACTAAAAATTCTGCAACAAATACAAACCTACACAATACATCTCCCTTACTCTTTCATAACTCACACCTAAGAACACTTTATCCTAGAAACCTACTACTGTTTCTCTAAGGCTGTTACGATTTCTTTCAGATCCTGCCAACTCCTGTGGAAAAGATTTTAGTTTCCATTGTGGCCTTTTCCAAAGAAGACCTCCAGTATGAACTGATCACTGACGAAGACAAACAATTTACTGTAGAAGAGGGCCTTTTGGCCACAAAGTATGAAGTCAAACCAGAGGAACTTGAAGACCACCTGCACAGCATCCTTCCCTTTGAAATAACAGGAAATGTTTAGTCCAAAACTTTCACCTCCTTGGAATAGCATGAGCATCTACCTCACCTAAGTCTACCTAGTTGACAGCAATATGTTTGCTTAACTCACTGTCGACTACATGTAAATACGTTAACCGTTTAGTGTTGATACTTCCTACTAACAAGTTTCCTTTTATTTAAATCTCTTTTATAATGCCAACTATGAGGACTTCCCTGTAACTTCATTTCTGTTAGGACATATGATACTTCATATGTTAAAATTTTGTATAAAACATATAAGGTTTCATGTTACCAAAACCATTGTTTTTAATCATGTGGAGTTAAAACTTGCATAACGTACCTTGAGAAACAAAGTATGACCCACTACTCATAACAAGAGTAGGTACTTTCATTATATTTAATGCCTAGGTTAACATTACTATTTGACACAAAATGTTACGTAAAAAATTATAAAGCAACAACTTCATTGTTTATGCTGAAAGTACAGTGCCCATGTTTATGCACCATGTGTGTCTATGTGTAGGTATGGTCTAAGGGGTAAGTCATGACCCCTCTGTATATGGTTGTCAGTACGTATATAATGCAGTATAATAGATACAGACTTCTTTAACAACAAAAAGAATATTTTTTGATTCCTTGGCAAATGCAAAACGAATCTGTGGAAGGTGATGTTGGGTGTGTCTGTATGTCTGTGTGTATGCATGTGTGTATGTAAAACCTTGCTTGTAAACACGGTATCTCAATGAAGAAAAATCCAAGAGATCTGATAATTGGTATGTGAGCTAACAATACTCAGTAAATGATCCCTATTGTTTTTGGTGGAGGTCTCATCCCTATTGTTTTGCTGTAGGTCAAAGGTCGTGTTGTCACCAGCGGTCAAACACTCAAAACTAAGTAAACACAATATCTCAAAAAGGGTAACTCCGACGGATCTCAAAATTGGTATGTGGGTCAACCATATTAAGTACATGATCGCTGTTGTAATGGTGGGGGTCAAAGGTCATTTACGGTCACCCGAGGTCAAATGGTCGAACAATATCTCAAGAAAGGTAACTCTGAGGCATCTCATAACTGGTATGTGGGTTGGCCATATTTATTAGATGTTCAGTATTGTTTTTGGTGGAGGTCAAAGGTCATTTGGAGTCACCAGAAGTCAAAAGGTCAAAACCTAGTAATCAGTATTTCAAGAACGTTAACTCCAAGGGATCTCATAACTGGTATGTCAGTCGGCAGCACTCGATAGATAAACCCTATTGTTTTTCGTGAAGGTCAAACGTCATTTGGGGTCAAGAGGTCAGTAATCAGTATTTCAAGAACGGTAACTCCAAGGAATCTCATAATTGGTATATGGGTTGGCCATATCCATTAGATGTTCCGTGTTGTTTTTGGTGGACGTCAAAGGTCATTCGGGATCACGACAGGTCAAACGGTGAAAATCTAGAAAACAATATTTCAAGAACGGTAACAAAAACGTGTATCTGTCAGAGTTACAGATATAAAATCAGTATACCTTAATTAAAACATTTACATCAAGTATGTATGTACTTCTTGCTACACTTCAACCATAATAAGAAATACTTCTACTATCATGATTGTAATACATCTGCCATATCTTTTCAACTCATGTATCATGTAAATAAACACTTCTGCATACCTCTTACAAAACTGAATAAATTTTCAGAACAGCACTCCAAGATCTGTCATTCCTGAATTTTAATTCTCTCATTTCCAAAATGACCAAGTCTCCCACTAGCTACTGTATCATCAACCTACCCGAAGACTTGCCATCCACAACACATGGTCCGGGAAACCTCTAAATTCTGTTTGATTTAGTTAATTGTACCCCAGCATTATATATATATATATATATATATCTACAAATCGGTATGTCAGTTTACACGTCGTGGATATTATTGGGGTGTAAAGCTACACAGGGGG
>WURT03092161.1:0-29145 GCA_009936505.3 Holothuria glaberrima | reverse complement strand
ATACTCCACCAGAGTATGTTTGTACATTCCAAAAGAGGGTCTCATTTTCAGGTGAGATTGTTATAAGAGAGAGTGGACAAAATATGACACAGAAGAAACTAAACTCGGATGAATTAAAGAAAAGTTGCAGTCGTCAATTTGATATCAGTTTGTTGGTACGAACTCAAAGCTTGCCACCCGTGCAAAGGGAAGAAGAAACTGACAAATCAGGCAGAGTGATTAGCTGGATTTGAACTACAAAACAATAAACTTTGGAAAGTGGGGGAGCAAAGTTATCCTTAATCTAGACTATGTATTTCAAATTTCCTACATACATGACCTGAAATATTTTGCAGTTGTAAATATACTGATTCTTCATGGGTTGAATCAATTTTTACTCTTTGAAAGACAGTACAAATACATTCATCATAGAGGTCTTAACCAAAGTGATAACTTAGTAATGAACTAACCATTATTTTGCTCTCACTAAAGTGTAGTGCCACATTGCATTGTAATGCTTATATATGGACATAAATATTGAGAATTTTATTAATCTTTCTGTTTGTACTAGTACAAAATGCTCAAAATATTCCAAAATTTACCTTAATAGTGAAAGAAAACTTCTCTTGTGATTCCATATTGCAACAAATGAGAAGATACAAGATTTGTTTGAAACTTACAGTATTACACAAAAATAATCTGATGACATTGCCATGTCAAAATAGTCCTAATATATAAGAAAGCTATAATATTTTGATAAGTACAGTAGGTGTTGATATTTAGTTGTTTTCACTCATTTTCATTTGTCTTAACCTTGAGACGAATATTGAGATCTGCCTTTTAAGTAGTTCCATTGACTGAAAGAGAATGTTACATAGCAATTCTGTTGTTTCAATTACTTGAGTATGTGCAGACATCTGTACAAATTTGTAATCAGTGATTTGTGATTTGTGATTTTACATTAAAACTGAATCTTTTTTCTTCAGGCCCTTTTTCCTTCTTGCAAATTTAGGGCAAAAGTTTTTTGAGCAGATTTTCATACTTCTTAGAATATTTTTTCACTGCATGTAGTATAGGAAGTTCATGTGAAGGGTGTACTATATTAATTTAATTGGTGCTTAGTCTTGATATGGTCAGTTTCACAGTTATGTTCATTGAACTTGCCCTCTCCCCACCGTTCTATTTTACAATAAAGATGAGATTGCCTGGTACGGTACTGCCACCAATTGTTACACAGTGTAAAAAACTTGTTCCACAGTAATTGCACTTTCTCTTAACATTGTAACTGCATCATAAGTGTGACAATTTCCTACTGTTTGTTGCAGAATGGTCTAGAATCCCAAGAAATACTTAAATCTTCATGTAATTTCTCATGGATAATGTGGTGGGAAAGAAGTTTCATAGGAAAATAAACCAGAAGTTGTGGGAAATTGTTTAGTGACCAAAAGTTGTACAAAAATTGCCATCTATATTTATACTGTACAACTGAAATGCAATTAAGACATGCCAACAGACCAGACACCATGGAATACCTTTTTTTATCCAACCTAATCAAATTAATAGCACATTGTACTTGGGGAGGGGGGCATCCTCAACATATTTCAAAGTCAGATAAAACAATTGAAGACAGCTTATAGTTGCCATCTAAAATATTCCACAAAACAACCATTGAAGTTACAGTACATTGTACATGATGATACTTGACAAAATGATAAGTGACTGAGTGGATGAGACAATTTCCTGTCTTGTTATACTGTACTTATTTCAACAGTTGATATGTTAAAACTGTATTTGGATGCATCTTCAGAAACCATTGATCTTTGATATATTTTTCACACTGCTGAGTTTTTAAAGGGAAAATGCGGTCACCCCAATCAGAGTTAGTGTGCCCCGTCATTCTAGTTCATGAATGGCCTATTTTGATCATGTGACAATATTTTTGTTACTAAATTGTGAAATTCAAGGAGAGGTTTTGCCTTGCTTTACCTATTGCTTGTAATCGTTACTGTATGTTTAAAATGTCTTCAGAGGTACTTGTACTGCAAGAAGAGGAGATTTGCAAGAGTTTGCTGATTTTTCAAAGCAAATTTGTGAGCGACTGCCTATTGCCTTTAAATAACAAGGAACAAAAGGCCAAAAGATTTTAATTTGTCAATGTAAATGAAATTTCTGTTTTTGAGAAAGTTATCTCAATTTTTTTATTATCTGTAAAGTGGAAAAATAAAGGTATACATATCGTTGTCTGTAAAATCTCTGCTTTTCAAAATGTGTCTAAATTTTTGGATTATTGGATTTCGATTTTAGATATTGTTTCTTTTTTTGCAGCCATATGATAAAGGATTACTTATTTTTGTGATATATTATGTGTTAAATTTAAACTAATGGAGCATGTGAGAATAAGTATGGCTTTTTATTAATGTACATGTAGTATGTATACATGTTCAATTCAAACCAAACACCATATCCCATTAGTATACTGTAATTAACATAAAACCATGAATTGTGTCAACAATTTTATAAACCATATATGGAAGAAAGGACCTCCAGTAGTACCCCCCAGTGTAGAAAAGCAAAATGTTTGCCCATTCATTGTCTACTTAAGCATGCATTGCCATGCCAAATTACATGTGATAATAGGATTATAAACTTCTATTTCACTTCTTCTTACTTCATCTATTATATCTGTTAACAATCCTACCTACTGCAGACTAAGACTTGGTAAAGTAAATGTCACAGCGGTGGTGCTATCCCTACTTGGTTCTGATCTTTTTAGTTTGAGATTAGAATAACTAGGTCCACATGCTTGTGATTTTGATTTTAGCTCTTTATTGTATGGAAAAGAGTCCATGCATATTCAAGTAATTTGAAACATTTGCTACAGTAGGTGACCTAGGAAAATATTTTGTGGGCTACAAAGAAAGTTGGCCAATGAGGGCTTTTTGAAAAAATGATGTTCGGAAAAGTGTTATGGACTATGAGCCCCATGTGACCCCACTTGTGTCAGCAGCTCTGTGCTTTTGAAGAAGTTTGAACCACTTGTGATAAAACCTTGACATTTTCAAGTCACTGGAAAGAGCATTCATTGTAAACCAGTTGGAGATTTCATCATAAAAGCTTGTCTACTTATTAATTCCGTGTTGATACATCTGATCGTGATCACATGCTCTTGCTGTAAAGTTCTTGGTATAGTGGTATTCATCATTTTGGAGGAGTGACTAATTGCAGTGAAATCACTCAAACTTGATTTTACCCATGATTTATAGTTATTTTTCACACATAACATGAGCAATCTCAATTAAGGGTTCAATTTGGATACGACCAGATAGTCATCTATGAATGAAGCTGAAGTTACAGGTCAGAGATGACGTAAAACAGAAACCTGTTAGAGTGGATATGTGGAACAGATAGATGTTATACTGTTTTGAAAACTGCTTTTCTTTTCTTTGCCCTGTGTTTATTGAGATCAAATTGGTACCCTGCCCAGACACAAAGGCAGGCTGCAGTGTTCCTTTTCATTGCTTATTATACCTTTAATTTTACAGTCACAAATTCCTGGTGAATTTTTCACTGGCGTGGAAAATAAAGAGCAAAAAGTAGAACTCTTGCAAATTTTGTGTATGAAAACTGCTAGTTCCACAGTATACAAATGATATTGGTCTTATATTTTATATGAAATGAGGATGTGAAAGTTAGGCTGATCAATCAAGTTTACCTTAAATAAACCCTCATTTTAGAAATATATCTGGAAGTGAAGCAATCACAAAATAATAGATGTTGGAAAAGTTCTGTGAAGTTTGCCATGCACAATACATACAGGATGAACAGCAAAGGACAAAAGTACGTTTATAATTTGCCAACAGCTGGTTTTTCATTACTGTTTTGATTTTTCAGGAAATGATAGGCAGTGCAGGGTATTGCTAAGATTGGGAATAATGATGAACGTGTCATTTCTTCTGAATATTTGGAAGAAAAGTGCTTTGAAACAAGGAATCAGGAATATTCAGCCAATTGCATTTTTTATCATGGATAGTTCTGAAATAAAATGATCTAGGTCCAGTAAATTGACTAGGCAGAGTATTGTATTGACATGTTAGTGATAAATATCCTATTTTGTACCCTTTTCTTGGCCTTCTTCACTTTTTCATCTGGGCAGGGCTCACCTGATCAAAGGTTGGCTAGACTAAAGGCTCACTAGACTAAAGATCCTAACTTCAACTTACTTCTATCCCTAACCACCATCCTTACCCAAACCCTTAACTTACCCAAGAATAATCCTTAGGCTAACCCTGTCCTGTATCTAACCCAGTCCTAAGCTACATCTATCCCAAAGAAGATTCTCATACAAGGGAATCTTCAATGTAGTGAACTTCAATATTATTTAGATATTGTTTCTTTTTTTGCAGCCATATGATAAAGGATTACTTATTTTTGTGATATATTATGTGTTAAATTTAAACTAATGGAGCATGTGAGAATAAGTATGGCTTTTTATTAATGTACATGTAGTATGTATACATGTTCAATTCAAACCAAACACCATATCCCATTAGTATACTGTAATTAACATAAAACCATGAATTGTGTCAACAATTTTATAAACCATATATGGAAGAAAGGACCTCCAGTAGTACCCCCCAGTGTAGAAAAGCAAAATGTTTGCCCATTCATTGTCTACTTAAGCATGCATTGCCATGCCAAATTACATGTGATAATAGGATTATAAACTTCTATTTCACTTCTTCTTACTTCATCTATTATATCTGTTAACAATCCTACCTACTGCAGACTAAGACTTGGTAAAGTAAATGTCACAGCGGTGGTGCTATCCCTACTTGGTTCTGATCTTTTTAGTTTGAGATTAGAATAACTAGGTCCACATGCTTGTGATTTTGATTTTAGCTCTTTATTGTATGGAAAAGAGTCCATGCATATTCAAGTAATTTGAAACATTTGCTACAGTAGGTGACCTAGGAAAATATTTTGTGGGCTACAAAGAAAGTTGGCCAATGAGGGCTTTTTGAAAAAATGATGTTCGGAAAAGTGTTATGGACTATGAGCCCCATGTGACCCCACTTGTGTCAGCAGCTCTGTGCTTTTGAAGAAGTTTGAACCACTTGTGATAAAACCTTGACATTTTCAAGTCACTGGAAAGAGCATTCATTGTAAACCAGTTGGAGATTTCATCATAAAAGCTTGTCTACTTATTAATTCCGTGTTGATACATCTGATCGTGATCACATGCTCTTGCTGTAAAGTTCTTGGTATAGTGGTATTCATCATTTTGGAGGAGTGACTAATTGCAGTGAAATCACTCAAACTTGATTTTACCCATGATTTATAGTTATTTTTCACACATAACATGAGCAATCTCAATTAAGGGTTCAATTTGGATACGACCAGATAGTCATCTATGAATGAAGCTGAAGTTACAGGTCAGAGATGACGTAAAACAGAAACCTGTTAGAGTGGATATGTGGAACAGATAGATGTTATACTGTTTTGAAAACTGCTTTTCTTTTCTTTGCCCTGTGTTTATTGAGATCAAATTGGTACCCTGCCCAGACACAAAGGCAGGCTGCAGTGTTCCTTTTCATTGCTTATTATACCTTTAATTTTACAGTCACAAATTCCTGGTGAATTTTTCACTGGCGTGGAAAATAAAGAGCAAAAAGTAGAACTCTTGCAAATTTTGTGTATGAAAACTGCTAGTTCCACAGTATACAAATGATATTGGTCTTATATTTTATATGAAATGAGGATGTGAAAGTTAGGCTGATCAATCAAGTTTACCTTAAATAAACCCTCATTTTAGAAATATATCTGGAAGTGAAGCAATCACAAAATAATAGATGTTGGAAAAGTTCTGTGAAGTTTGCCATGCACAATACATACAGGATGAACAGCAAAGGACAAAAGTACGTTTATAATTTGCCAACAGCTGGTTTTTCATTACTGTTTTGATTTTTCAGGAAATGATAGGCAGTGCAGGGTATTGCTAAGATTGGGAATAATGATGAACGTGTCATTTCTTCTGAATATTTGGAAGAAAAGTGCTTTGAAACAAGGAATCAGGAATATTCAGCCAATTGCATTTTTTATCATGGATAGTTCTGAAATAAAATGATCTAGGTCCAGTAAATTGACTAGGCAGAGTATTGTATTGACATGTTAGTGATAAATATCCTATTTTGTACCCTTTTCTTGGCCTTCTTCACTTTTTCATCTGGGCAGGGCTCACCTGATCAAAGGTTGGCTAGACTAAAGGCTCACTAGACTAAAGATCCTAACTTCAACTTACTTCTATCCCTAACCACCATCCTTACCCAAACCCTTAACTTACCCAAGAATAATCCTTAGGCTAACCCTGTCCTGTATCTAACCCAGTCCTAAGCTACATCTATCCCAAGGAAGATTCTCATACAAGGGAATCTTCAATGTAGTGAACTTCAATCTAGTGAACCTTTGGGCTACTGTGCAGCCCCCTTTCATCTTATCCAGTCCTTTGAATTAAAACATAAATTTGTAGACAAGAATTTACCCATATTCAGATAATCACTTGAATGCAGGCTCAGAATTTTAATGTAAAGAACCTATGAATAGAAAACTTGCTGTTTCACAGTAGTGTTCTGATTGAAAATAAGAAATGTCATTTGAATTATTTGTGCCTTTTTCTCACGATTAAAGAAACTGATAGCTTGTTACATATTTAGGCGAGTTAAATCTTGATCTGAGATAACAAAGAAAATTAAAAGTCAAACAAACTCTCCAGTCCTTTTTGAAAAATATTTCAATACTAACAGCTTTAAACATTCAGCTGAGTCATGCATCAACCATTCTGCATGTAAGGGTCTGTCCTTTTATATTTCGAGTTTCACATAATCTTTTCACATTTGTTTTATCATTGAGTGACATCTTTGGATGCTCTTACATCTATATTGATCTAATCCAGGGTCGTAAAACAGTCAATCTATTCAGTTTCAGGAATCCATATGGATTCTTTTGAAAGTCATCCAAAGTGTTTTGGGCATTTCTGGTCTGTATTTAAATATTGCTATTAACTAAAGTGGTCTTCAAGTATTAAAAATTTTGCTTAGTCTTAGTAGGTTTTTCTGCTTTGTCATTCTCAAGCCATAAAAGTCATACTTAATGTGTGATCTTATGAAATTGAATTAATTAGCATGTACTGCTGTTTATTTTAAGTGCCTCATTGCATTGCAAGTTTGAATCTGTATCATATTAAATATACAGTTTTGGGGGCTATTTTGATCCTTGTTGAAACGCAGTGGTAGATGTATTTTATGATTAAAGTTGAAATTGATCTTAGTGAAAATATATACAATTCTGACTTGTAAACCTGACTGAAAACTCTGTCATCTCCATACTTACATTGTTTATTGCATTGGAGAAGCAGTTTTTTTAAAGTCATAAATATGAAACATTTTGTAACTTCAGTAAGTAAATGCCAAACCACAAACAACTTCTACTCGTTGTTATCCAGAATGCTTTAACCAAGAACATCTTCAATCTTGATTTGTTTCAGTTTGTTGAGGATTAAGTCTTTACCTAACGTGGTATTAGATTCATGTTAAGGCCTCTCTATTCCACAATCTGCCTTCTTACTAACATCCCATGAAAGGCATCATGTTGTAGCTTCATGATTGTCAACATTGTGCCAGAGCAGAGAAGTCCTTGGCTCCTTGCTTTTTCTACACTTCTGACCACCCTACTCTATCTCTCTGTGGACTACTTAATAGGAGGACATAAACTTTGATTGTCAAACTAAAAGAAGACCTGCCATGAGCTGTTATAGAACCTGTTAGGTTGCTGCCATCTGTAAAGTACACATTATAATATTGGTCGTTCATCCATATTCATTCCATCCCACTTACTGAGATTGTTGTGGAATATTTGGCCTTGAAAGGTTGTTTTCTCATACTTTCCTACTAGGGGAAGAGACTTCAATTTATTTTCATTTTAGCAGATTTTATCTTTTTTGAGTATTTAAACTCAAGAATAGTTTGTCAAATATAACATTTATGTGTTTTGTAAGTTTGTGTAGTAGGTGTGATGAATGAAATCTGGTTGCCAATATTTTCAGTTCTCTATTTGGGATGCATTAATAGCAACTTTAATAAGGTAGCGGTTTCATTCAGTTATTAAAGTCATATTCCAGTGACTTTTCTCAAGGGTCTCATGTGAAAGAGAAAAAAAATTCCAGTCCATGTTCTTTGAACCACATAGCAATACTCTTTTGTTATCTTGAGGTATCTCATGTTAAAGTATACTTACATTTTCTCAAAAAATACCTCTAGTTCTCATCAAGGTCACAGAATGTTATGCAAAATGGGCACGTGGCCTCAGATTCCTTTTGTTTTTCTTTATAAATGAATGTCCTGTTCGTCTTTGAAATTTGATACTGTTGGAATGTTTGAATATCTTTCCATATAGACCTAGCATAAATCTACACCATATGTAGCGCATAACGAACAAAGCTGCTAAATATTCTCTGCAGTGGCTTCAAAATTATAAAGAAATTCAATGCTATGTCAAATAAATGCACTGCAGTGACATGGATTTCCCATAATGCACTTTATCTTGAGAAAAATTTGCATTTCTTTGAAACATAGCATCTTCCAAACACTAAAGGTATTGAGATGCAATTTTCACCCCTAAAACAAAAAAAAAATATCTGCATTTTGTGAAGCCCTGTGTCTCTTGCAAATCCCTTCAAATAACTAGAAGGTTTGTACTTGCAGGCAAGTACAGATAGAAGCCACTGAAAATGGTATGGAATGCAATGGAAAAGCCCAATATTGTGCCGCTTGATTCCAAGTCTCAATCGAGTAAATATTATAGCCGGTAGAGGCGCAAGTCAAGAGAAAAAAGGGAGAGAACAAATGGAAGTCTCTGGAACCGAAAATATATTTCCTCTTCTATGTATCCCGCAAACGCGCATTCCACAAGGCTCCTGATCGACTTTGTGAAACTATCAAAATTTGAAAGGAATATAAAAATATATTAGCATATAAATGTATAAACCTTTTGCTATTTTTATAAATCAATTTTAAATGTTTTCTAGACATATAAAAATTGCACGTATCTCACAAAGAACGCATTTTAACACAAAAGCGCATTAACCACATTGTACCTGAAATTGAACCCAGGCCTCCGGGAAGGCCGTGTTTTACCAAACAAATACATAAATTGCACAATTATTTCCCAAATTAATATAAATTACACACTTTCACACCATATCATACATACAGTAGCCAACTCCCAAACCACTTAACTAAATTCAAGCACATATGCACACACCTCTTTGGCCCTTCAGAGTGGCTTCAGACCTTCAACAAACCCACGTGTGCGAAAGGCACGCGAGCATTCGTACTATAAGACTGCGAGTATCTCCATCGGCAGTCAGAGAGAGACTGCTCATACCACATGTTAAGGTTTATATATGGGAGGAAAAGCATGAATATGCAATAGGTTTACAACCAATAATAAGAAGTATCTCTAATCCTGAGCAGCTGCTCTGTTGAGCAGACCACACAATAGATAATAGATAACAAAGAACACTTGAAGACTTACATGACACAATACATTCATTACAATATGATGTGCTGTACAAAAAGTAGCAAACGGCCTACCATGCTCACCTCGCAGAGCACAAATGTCCTGCCACCAACGCAACTTTAACAGTTGTGTCAGGGACGTACCTTCCACACAGGCAAGAGATGGCTGTAAAATGTTTCTTCCCCAGATTTTGGTATATAAATTTGTACATGTGCAGCTTAAGCAGCTGAGAAGTGTCAATTAACTTTAAAAGCCATAGCCGGACCAGCGTGTTAAACAAGTGGGGATTTTCAGTGGTGTGGTTGTTGAGTTGTGCTAGTGTTAGTCTGCCTAGCGGCGTTCAAGTCTGGGACTATGAGTGATCAAACCAAGTATATAAAAAGTCAATAGAACTGCGGAATGACTTATCGCCCTTTGAAAAGGAGACTTCCTATATACCTCAAATGGGCTGATTATTCCTATTGGAACATAGTCAAGTTGGTGAAATCAGGGAAATGGGCAAAATTTCTACTTCATGAAAAAGCCAAAATAACTGTGTGCCAGATGAAATACTGTATGTTTATAGTGATCGTGTTCAAATAAAGAAGTATCACACTGAAGATATTAATATGCTGAGCTGTAAAAGAAGGCACAATTAAGTTCATGTGACAAACTGAGCAAATCCAATAATTGAAGCTGTAGGCTTCGACTAACTAAACACATGAGATAAACATATACATAGGCTGTGACATAGGGTTGAAAACACTGTGTAGTTGAATTAGTTGAAAAACCAATTAACTGCTTTTAACATTCCTAGTTGTAGCTTTACTTGAAAAAGAAGGCAGAGTGTCACTAAATTTCCTGTAAATGGAAAGAGTGCATGTCTCCTCTTTTAAGTTAAAGTTAATCAGGAAAGTACCTGAATTATGTGGTCATTGTTAATACTAAAAAGTTATCATAAACAGTTATGAATACAGATAGAAACAGCTAGAAGACCTTTGATCTTTTGTTAATTGTAAACATAAAATCACATGGTTTCTTTAATGAAAATGTAACGTAATCCAGACTTTTAAAACTCAAATGTGTCATAAATGGGTGTGTGTACTCACTGTACTGTGGTATGACCTCAGTTCAGTCACCACATTTTGATGATTGCATTGGCATGTTAATTGAAAGAGTGTTGTTTGCCTGATAAATCCTTGCAAGGGGGTGGCCTCTGAGGTCATTGTCAACACAATAATATAGAACTCTTGAAAAATTGTAATAAAACTCCCACACATAATTGTATCTTAGCCAGACATGGGTGTAGATGTAGAATGGCATCTGTAGAGGTCATGACATTGTGATGGTGTCATTTTGCAAGAGCACAGTAAACATTGTTAAACCTTTAAATTTGAAAATGTTTGTTCTCATCTGAGTGACAGGAAGTAATCTCTGTTTGTTAGGAAATATTAAGTTTGTCATCATGATTGCAGATGACAACTGAAAGTAATTTATTTATATTCAAAGGAATGACATCATGAAACAATTTTTGTTATAGTGATGGGATGATCAAGCTGTTTTATGTGGTTATAAAATGTCACAACTGCATGCAGTTTTAGAGTAGTGGGTTGTTCACCTAATATGACCCTAGCATATTATCAGTGCAATAAACACAGGAAGAACATGTAGGCTGAGTAGTCTCTTTCCTTTTATTTATGAATAAAGTTTAGTCATATACTACAATGTGTGTGACTTTATGAGTTAAAACTTTTTAAAATCTTTTACATTCCATAGGCTCCTTCATTGATTACAAAAGTTGTAAATGTAGAAAGTAAAAGTCAGACTCACCCACCCCCTTCCCTCTCCAAATTTATACTTGTCAACCTGCCATTGGAGAGAAACATTTAGCCTATGGAAACCTTCACTTAAACTAGCTCAAGAAGATTTTGATGCCACTAACCAAATGAAGAGATGGTTTGGAATTTTTGACTGAGACCTGGTAACAGCTCAGAGTTGGACATCTTACCTGGGTTTATACTTTCCACATGAAATTGACCTCACAACAGTAAAGTGTACCTAGTCTGAAATGTTAAAAATATATGTTACAAAGCTTGAAAAATGCATCCAAATGGTCCAACTTTCATCTTCACAGGACATTCCTGAGCTGAGATACAAAATGTTGAAGGTTATTCACTCAATCTAAAATGGTGGATTGTGCAACAATTTGTGATATCATTCTTGTACTATACTCAAATTACTGTCTTTGTTTTTCTTTGTTTTTTTCGAAAGCCACTGCACGTTACGCCAAAATGTGATCACTGGTATCTCATAGTTTCAGGGTGACTTGGCTATGTAAGCCCTCTTCATACAGCATGCTATGTCAGGGAACAGTAAATGGTTCAAGATTATGTAAACATCATAATTTCAAAAGGAAACAAAAGCTGGTGATGTAAGTTGAGTTGTACATAAAAGGACATAACAAATTATTATGCAGTCTACTATTTCAAATTAAGTGAATAAATTTCAACATTTTAAATCTCAGCAATGGAGTAAGCTATGAAAATGGTAGTTAAATGAACAAAATTTATTTTCCAACCCCTAAAATATATATTTTCTTGTAATTCTAGGCTTAAAATCCACTTAAATCTTATGTCAACACAATCATACAGTTGTTCATAAACATTGCCAAACAAATGTATGACATTGTTTCACAGATTTTCCACTTGGTGTGTGCAGCACCGTGCATTATATATGCAATGTTCATGCACAATACACTTCAGCCCTATACGTCTTCAAAGAAAAGTGTCAAATGGTTAATATTTGATATCCCTATACTCAGGTAAAGTACAAGTTAAGGGGATGGTCTAATTGTAATACAGTGAGCATAAATTAATGATAAGATTACAGTTATACATGTGGGTACTTGTTCAACTTTGTTGGGAAAGCGATCTACACAATCCCACTGTACGTTTTGCACATTGACAATGTCATAAAAAAGTATTTTGAAGTTTTTGACAAATGTATGATCGTACTGTATAGACAGGCCTTTACCCACAATACACCTTTGTTGTGTAAGGTGTGATGTTTACTCACATTCATTATACTTTGCTCAAGGTTCAGCTGTTAATGATTAAATATTTTAACAGTATCTGCCAAATTGTGAAATTACCTACAGTACCACCTCTTATTGAGACCTCTTTTACTATTGAACAATTTAAAACTAACTTAAAAATACAATTGTTTTAATACCATGTTCTTTTGACTGCCTGATGTGTAATTTTAGCACTTTGAGACTCCTTGTGTAAGGCCCTTTATAAGAACTATTTAACATTATAATTATTGAGATGTCATCTGTGTGGTAGAAAGTATAGGTGTACATGGCCCATATGTTGCCAATGTTAGACAATTTACCAATAAAAACCAGAAAGAAAACATGAACCAAAACTATGTAATATATATTGCATACAGAATAACATGCAGGAAATGGATAACATTTGGGTCTAGGTATGGTTCAAACATTAAGGTGCAATGTTACTTGATGAAATGAAGCTGCCTTCTCTATTATCCTAGGTCTTACCTCACCAATTAGTACTATTGTACAGTCTCATCTATCATAGAATATCACTGGTCTTATACTTGGTGGCGCCCTTCCAACTTTGTAATATCCTTGATAAGTTTCTTGTACATTTTCACATTTATCTCCTTACTACATATATACTGTATTGCATGTATGTTGTCAGCATATGCATGCAAGTACAGTACCTGAAACTAGCTTGCCTTGGTATAATATTAAACTATAGGGTTAAAAAATCTTGTTTTAAGCTGCTTTAGGCTGATGACAGCATTTTCAACTTAAGCACTGGAATATGTAATGGCCAAAACAATTAAAGGCAAATATTGTGTTGGAAAAAATATCATAAAATGACACCAATGTAATTCCATTGTGATTTATTCCCCTTTCCAAACATGAATCACAAATAAATTGCAGCAGATCAACACGCATATCACAAAATATGGACAAAAAGAAGCAACAATTTCCTCACTGAACCGGCTCATTATCGAATGATAAGCCTCGCCCACATGCAATGTTCGTACTGCTGCATACTCATTTAGGAAGAGAGTTACACCGGGTCATATTTACACTCATTACGCAATGGGTGTTGACCTGGCTTACCCAAAGCATATCCCACGACCCTGTCTGCCTGCATGTCCTTCATGCTCACAACAAACTAACACAACATTTTCCATACCATCTGTGCTGTACTGTGGGATATTACAGCCTTCCCGGCCCAGGGAGATTCAGTGCTATCTCCCTATTCACCATGCTGTTCACTGCTCATACTGTGTACATTAGCGTTACAGAATGGTAACGAACATTCCTGGTACTTTGAGGGATATTAGTACAAAAGTTTTGGTACTTTGAGGAATATTTATACATAATGCTTGGTACTTCGAGGAATATTTCTATAAAATTTTTTGAGGAGTGGCATCACAGGTTCGTAAACTTTTTGTGTCCTTACAAAGGGGCTAAACTGATGTACAGTAGCAGTTGCTGAAGAAGCAATAATCTCTTTCACATACTGCTGTTTCGAAAGCAAAGCAACCTGCTTAGGCCCATATGCAATTGCTACATTTTTTGTGTATAGAAATTAGAGTAGCCGGGAAGTTATAAGACCTCCTTAGTATACCAATTGTAGTTAGCTCAGTACAGACAGTGAAGTAGCGATTCTCCAGTAGTTCGTTTGTATTTTGCGAATATTTTGCACATGCTGTAGAAGGCATTTGTTATTGTCTGACGTAACATGATAAATTGATTTGATTGGTGGATTTCAAATCAGGGGTGACGAAGGTGTGGTTTTGCATGCATAATTGTTTGGGTGAACAAATTTTTCAGCTGTTACAAAAAGGTTAATTACTTGTTAATTAGTGCACACTGGCTAGAAATTCTTTTCCAGTTACCCCTCTTTCATCAAAAGGGAGCTGATTGTATGTAAAACAGGATAGATTCAATAAAAAGTTGGAGAAATGCAATATTTCCCTTTAAGGTATATACAAATGCAGTGTTGTGGTAGTTACTGTTGCAAAAATTTTTTCCAAATAGGAATCCTAATGATGATGGCTCATTGGTTTCTGCAATATTTTTAGATGAATGTTTAATGTAATGTAGAGATACTTCCATATGCATGGTGTAAATCTATTTAAAATGGACCAAAACTATGTACACCTCACATTACAATGAAGAATGTCTACTGTACTATACATACCTTTCTGAATTAGGAAACCACATATTCATAAATGGATGAATGATACATCTCGTGGTATGGGATTACTGTCAGGAATTCTTCATTTCTATTTCAAGGGTAAACATTGTAGCTACCACCTTGTTGTGCAGGCTTATAATGTGAACTTCATTTTAAGGCAAGCAGTCCTTCTGTCTTTCAGCTCTAAATGGAACTCTTGCCCACTGTATCCTATTGATAGACACAGTGGTGGAGCCTACATTCCCTTGCTCCACCACTGGACAGACAGCTGTAAAACGTAAATTGCCTTCTTTTCCAGTGACTGACAAACTAGTGCAAGTCCTTCTCACAATAAATGAGCTGTTATTCAACATTCTAGGAAACTGCTGCTTCTCAAAAAAAAACATAGGTTTTGTAAAACATATCAGTTTAATCTTTCATTATGACTGGATTCATTTATCATGACTGAATTGTGAGTAGCAGCCTTCGCCATCACTAGACTGGGCCTTTGATGTATATTAGCTACAGGAGGAATTACAAGCTTTAAGTGAAACTAGGGAATATTTGGGCAACTAAGGCACTGGGTTGTAAAACCACCTTGGTTTTCTGAAGTTTTGGTTCTCCTATAGTGACAAGTGAATCTAGTATTCTCTCTTCTTCAATAATTATAGTGATAGCTTAGTAGGTCTACCACTTTCAAATGTGTATGTCCCTTCTGAATGGGTTCCTTCTGTTTGTGATACCTAATTTCTCATTTGGATTCATTTAGTATTGGTTGTTCACAACTAATCCACTTGGTACATGCAAAGCTTTTAATTGAGTTGAAACACCAGTGTCACTGCTATGCAGTTAATGTAACTATTTCTAGATGGAAACATTAAGTGGATACATTCAGCAAAGAGTCTCAAGCAGTGTGAATAAAAACAATCTATGCTTTGATATTAGTTGACAATTAAACAAATACCCTTTATAATACATGATTTACTTCTCTTTGCAAGGTAATAAAAATGCCATGTAAATGTAACTCTAGAAATATAACAACTATGATGTGGCCATCATCAAACAGTAAAATACAAAAAGAAGCAAAACATTTACTGCAGCTTTTGAAACAGTGGAGAATGTGAAACAGGAATACATTGCCCTGTACTGAAAATGTTCAACTCCGCAATGGATTCAAGGGAACAATTTGGTAATATTCGTTTAAGAAGATTGACCTCTTGTATCAGGGGAAGAAATATTCAAGCGCACATCAGAACTTTTGACCAAGAAAAATCTGGTTGGAATCAGTTTCAGCATGGAAGTACTTCCATGGCTTCAATTAGCTATGCAAAAGTTGTGATTCATTATAATCTCATTTTCTGTCTGTGTTTTAATTTTTCCAATAATATAAAGTACCTGAATTGAATAATTGTAATAGTTTGAAATTGACTGTAGGCTATAAATCAGTTAATAAATAAATTAATACTTCAAATAGCAATTACGGCTAAGTAGATCTTTCATATAACTTTGTCCCTTGTCTGTTCAGCTTACGTCAATGATATTTGAATTTTGTGATGTGTCAAAATAATTTTGAAGTGAAGATAATCTCTTTTATATTCCAGTGGATATTTTTAAGGCTGCAATTTTCAGATTCTTCTGCTTCACAGACAGAAATGCTTCCCCCACTGCGTTCAGCTGAAGTTGACAACACTAAGCAAATTTTGTTATTAGTAGTGTAAAGTTTTACCTGAAGATGAGCAAAGGTCAGCATTTGTTGGGCTTTGGTGTGTTTTTGAATGAATCAGCAGCATTGTTTATTGTAGATGAAGAGTCAGTGCTTTCACATTTGTTATTTTTCTACTTTTAAACAATTCGTTTACGGGTGTACTTGTTTGGAATGATTCAAACGTGATTATCACTTTCACATATTATGTAATTCTTCATGTTGATTTTCTAAAGGTTCAAAGGTAATTTTACTTTCTGTTGGTTCTGGGACAAAAGGATAATTGGATTGTCAGGTGAAAGTTAAGTGAGGTGTGAACATGTCTGCTCAGCTCACAATTTTGTATGCTGTACCTAGTATTCTGTACTGTAACATTAGTTTGATAATACTACTGTAGTATGCTAGTGATCTTGGCAGTTTAAAATGTGGCAACAACATTAATTATGGCTATGTTGGTTGCAATGTGGAGATGGCTTCATCTTGTGTTGATGACTTGTGTTTTATATTGTTTTTATTCTGAGGCATTCTTAGAATCAGGAGAATGGTGTTCCTGGACGAATGACACAAACTCTTCATGTAAGATATGTGACTTATCAGAGGAGATTCTGGATTGTTATAACAGAAGTTTGAAAAATGTCTCGGTCACTGGAAGTGATCAGATGGTTGGATTGAATATTTCTTACAACCAACTTAGTACAACTCCTCTCATACTTGATTGTACTAACCTAATGTGGATAGATTTGTCGTACACAAATATTAGAGTGATGAATGAGGAAGCATTCAGGAACATTAAAAGTGAGAGTCTAAGAATATTGAATATGAGCAACTGTGGCCTTCTGAGAGTTCTGCCAGTTCCATTAGAATATTTCTTTCCAAGTCTTGAAATGTTTATCCTGGGTAGTAATTCGCTGACCACCTTGAATTTGTCAATGTTTCAGCACTTGAAAAATTTCAGGCTTTTGGATGTTAGAGTTAATATGTTAGCAAGACATTCTATAATGCCATGTAATCTTATTGAACAGAATGCCATCGTTCTTGTAAATATGTCAGACTGCATGTCTGAATGTGTCCAGACCTTCTTCCAGTTCAATTGTGATTTAAATTATTTACTTCCAACCCCATCTGAAAATGTAAAATGTCATTGTTTACACACGTCATCTTTGATGCCAGTGACAGACGATACTACGGAATATACTGCAAGACACACCGTGTTAGTAAGTACCACAGAATTACCAACCACATGGGTGCTTTCAACAACTGATAATATAAAGGAAACTACCACTGCCACTAGTCCTAGCATTGGTAAGGAAACTGTTGATTGTACAAATGTATCAACAGATGTGATGTCATCTACTTTTGAAGCAGACTACATATCTTTCACAGCAATCAGTAGTATCGGTACAATAGAGATGACAACAGAGGAAAGTATCAACACTGTTGAAGAAGATTCACTTATCATGTGGATACTTATCATTGGTGGGTCATCAGTGGTCTTTATTGTCCTTTGCTTACTTTTAGTCTGCCAAGTGAAAAGGTTTTTAAGGTCAAAGTCAATGCAAGGCCAGTACACTCCCTGGCTCCCTGGTAACACTCCATCTGACTATGCTCTTTACTATTCTCAGAATATAGCCTCCATTTTGAATGTCCTCCCAGAGGATGCAAATGATGGTCAGACGAATGATCGACATTCACAAACAAGTGCTTACAAAGTATATTCCCAACTTCATTTTGAAAGTTTTGATGCTCCAGAAGAGACTGTTTACTACTCAAATACTGAAACCCTGGCTTAGTGGATGGGATGTGGTATCATAAAGTAGCCTCTATTTTGCATTCATATGGAATTATAAACAGACAAACATTATTCGTGTTTTATTTCTCCGCATATTTCATATGGTGAAGTGTGTAGCATGTGTTGTTAGGGATTTTTGTTAGACTTTCTATGAAGGTATAAAAAACACTAAAAATAGTTCATGGTTAATATGGATATATTTTGTATGTCTTGATTTTAGTCATAGAACATGTTATTTCTTCAGTAGCATTCTTACCACCTGTAGAGTACACCTCATGTTGTGTAACTTTCTTGATCAGGGACACTAATCTATATACTATGCATCTGGCAACTGTGTTATGAAGATTTGTTATCCTTCCATTAAAGTTCCATTTTGACTACAGTCTTTACTTGTTGAGGTTATGCACTGTAGATATACATGTGCAAACTTCGGCCATCTCATATAAAACCCCTAAGCGACAGTTAAATGAAAAGATTGAATATTGTATGGTGGCAGTATTTATGATTTAGTACTGCTAGTAAGGTCTATACAAGCTTCTGCCCATTTGGTTGTGACAGGTTGCTGTTTTCCTACAGAAAGCTGTTGCTTTTAAAGAAATTTCTCCAGGCAAATATAATTGACCATGTGCTTAGAAACCAGAGTTGTGTATGCAAATGACAAAACAATACATTTTATGACACCCTCTTATGTAACAGACAAGTTTTTTAGTAACTGAATAATAGCTAGTCCTATGGTCGATGGCCTAAATTAGGATGGTCATTGTCTACATGTCCAATGCAATTTTAGTGACAGTCAATATGGTTACAATTTCATTTTATCAGTTTTCTTGCCTTAAAGAAATATTTGTAACATTGCTGTGGATACCTGATTTTGTAGGTATAATAATAAATGAATAAAAATGGTAATGTGTCACATCAGTTAGCAAATAGAAGAAATTTTAAATTTATTGATGACAGCACTTTGATAAAATCAAATAATTGCATAGATAAGTTTGTTAGTACTTTTAACCTGACTTGTCTTTGATGAAAATTTCGCTCCTTTTGTTTGAAAAATGTTGAAAATAAACATCTCTCCTCTGATGTCTATCTTAAATGTGGTTGTGGTAGTCTTTTGATTGTCTGTCAAGGCAATTTTAAGAAACTTTCCCAGATTTGTACATCATTGGTAAGGCAACAGAGCTATATAAAGTGGTAAGGAATTATTTTTTCCTGATCTCTGAATATTCAAACTATTCTTATTTGTTTACAACTTTCAAATCAATGAGGAATACTGAAGTTGAATGTCCACAACTGTTCCATTCCAAAGATGAAAACTTGTGTTATGTTCTATAGTATAGGCACTGTAAGCATCAGCATCCAGGAACTCTTGTGTTATGTTCTATAGTATAGGCACTGTAAGCATCAGCATCCAGGAACTCTTGTGTTATGTTCTATAGTATAGGCACTGTAAGCATCAGCATCCAGGAACTCTTATCAAGTGAATGGGACAGGAGCTCAATTCGCACAGGGCTGTAAATTCATTATTTTTATACAAGGATGAATGGGATGTCACAAATTGTTCTTACTGTAGCATGAGATCAAGGCACCAAATTCATGTACTTTAAAACAAGGAGTAGGTATGGATTCTTTGTCTGCAGATCATTCATCTCACATGAGATTGATTTTGTTTTTGGTTTCGATGATAAGAGAAATCTATGCATTCATGATGGTGTGTGTATGTGTGTGCGTGCCTGTGCACAAAGGACAGAACAATGAGGTCCTGGGTTTGTCTGTAAAACCTACTTGTATGTGTATGTGTGGGTGTTTGTGACTCTTTGCCTGTTAACACAGTATCTTCAGAAGGGAAAGTTTGACAATTGTCAAACTTGGTAGATAAATGCCCCATATTGCGATGAAGAACCCTATTGTTTTTGGGGGTCAAAGGTCATCTGGGGTCACCAGGGGTCAAACTCTGAAATAGTTGTTAACATGATATCTCAAGTTAGGAAGCTTGGATTGATTTCATACTTAGTATGCAGATGAGTTATGGTGAGAGGAAGAACCCTATTGTTTTTGGCGGGGGTCAAAGGTCATCTGGGGTCACCAAAGGTCGAAGTCCGAAAACCTTGTTAACATGATATCTCAAGTTAGGAAGCTTGGATTGATAACATACATGGTATGTTGATGCATTATGGTAAGAGGAAGAACCTTGCAGTTATTGGTGGGGGTCAAAGGTCATCTGGGGTCACCTGGGGTCAAACTCTGAAAAACTTATTAACACGGTATCTCTAGAAGGGAAAGTTTGACAATTGTCGAACTTGGTAGATAAATGCCCATATTGCGATGAAGAACCCTATTGTTTTTGGTGGGGGTCAAAGGTCATCTGGGGTCACCAGGGGTCAAACTCTGAAAAAGTTGTGAACACGTTATCTCAAGTTATGAAGCTTGGATTGATTTCCTACTTAGTAAGTGGATGCGTTCTGGTGAGAGGAAGAACCCTATTTTTTGGCAGGGGTCAAAGGTCATCTGGCGTCACTGGGGGGGGTCAAACTCCGAAAACCTTGTTAACGTGATATCTCAAGGTAGGAAACTTGATTTCATACTTGTTATGGTGAGAGAAAGAACCCTATTGTTTTTGATAGGGGTAAAGGTTATCTTGGGGTCACCAGGGGTCAAAATCAAAAAACCTTGTTAACACGATATCTCATGTTACGAAGCTTGGATTGATTTCATACTTAGTATGAAGATGCGTTTTGTTGAGAGGAAGAACCTCTTGTTTTTGCCGGGGTCTAAGGTCATCGGGGGGCACTGGGGGTTAAACTCCCAAAACCTTGTTAACACTATATCTCAAGGTAGGAAGCTTGGATTGATTTCAGTCTTAGTATGTTGATGCATTCTGGTGAGTGGAAGATCCCTATTGTTTTTGGCATGATCAAAGGTCATCTGGGGTCACTGGGGGTCAAAGTCTGAAAACCTTGTTAGCACGATATCTCAAGTTAGGAAGCTTGGATTGGTTTTGTTCTTAGTGTGTAGATGGGTGAGTAGAAGAACCCTATTGTTTTTTGGGGTGGTCAAAGGTCATCTGGGGTCACTGGGGTTAAAGTCCTAAAACCTTGTTAACACGATATCTCAAGGTAGGAAATCTGGATTGATTTCATACTTAGTATGTAGATGCGTTATGGTGAGAGAAATAACCCTGTCATTTTTTGCAGGGGTCAAGGATCATGTTGGGTCACCAGGGATCAAACTCCAAAAACCTTGTTAACATGATATCTCAAGTTAGGAAGCTTGGATTGATTTCATAATTTATGTAGATGCGTTATGTTGAGAGGAAGAACCCTATTGCTTTTGGCGAGGGTCAAAGGTCCTCTGGGGTCACTGGGGGTCAAACTCCAAAATCCTTGTTAACACAATATCTGGAAGTAGGAAGCTGGAATTGATTTTGTATTTTGTATGTTGATGTGTTATGGTAAGAGGAAGAACGCTATTGTTTTTTGGCGGGGGTCAAAGTTCATCTGGGGTCACCAGGGGTCAAACTCTGAAAACCTTGTTTACATGATATCTCAAGGTAGGTAGCTTGGATTGATTTCATATTTAGTATGTTGATGCATTTTGGTAAGAGAAAAAACCATCAATTATTTTGGTGGAGGTCAAAGGTCATTTGGGGTCACCAGGGTCAAATTCTGAGAACCTTGTTTAACACCATATCTTGATGTAAGAAGCTTGGTTTTATTTTTCAGTATTTAGATGTGTTATAGTGAGACTAGGCACCCTATTGGTTGTGGTGGATGTCAGAGGTCACCTGGGATCACCAGGGGTCAAACTCTGAAAACCAAGACTTTTTCTGGGGTCACCAGAGGTAAAAAAGGAAAATTTCCCAAGAGTTCCCAAGGTCTTAACCTGAGGTCACCACAGGTCAAAAAGCAAAATTTTGCAAGAATTCCCAAGACCTTCATCTTGGGTCACCATTGGTCAAAAAGCAAAAATTTTCAAGAATTTACAAGATCATCATCGGGTCTGCAAAGGTCAAAATGTAAAATTTCCCAAGAATTCCCAAGTTCAAATGTGAACACAAAACTGTATTTTTCCAGCACCTTAATATATCATTTTACCAGTGACTGAAAGAAATGGGATAACATGGCATTATTGGGAATAAAATATGCATCACATCATTGAAACCTCAATGCATTTTTGCATTCTGGTTTATTCTTTGGAGTGGGGGGAGAGAGCAACCATTGTTAAACATGATATCATTGAGCTAAAGGGAATGCAAAGGGATAATCAGGAGTATTATGGAAAAGAGATTGGTGTAAACTGGTTTGTACTTTATTATGTAGCTTCCAAATATAAGTACACAAACTTCAGTCTGCCCTCCACACACTTATACATTTGAATGATTGAATAGACACAACATGTTTCTTTGGTTTACCCCAAATAATCCTATGTAGTATTTGTATTTTAAAAACCCAAAAACCCGTAAAACTTAGTTTGCAGGAAAAAAAAAAAATGAAAGGAAGAAATACATTTTTTGACTTTTACAATAAATCTGGAGAGCTGTATATGCCCTTTAAATGTACATGAGATGAGTTGCTTACAAAGTTTTATGATTGCAGAATTTTATCTTACCTGCATTTAGTGTTCTTCAAGGCTTACACATATTTGTATACGTGAATCACCTTGCAATGTGTCTCTACAGATGACCAGTGCTATACTCAGTGAAACTAGTTAAAGCACTTTAAAGGCCCTACAATCCAGTTCCAGACAGTAAAAATTCTCCTAGTCCCTCCTCCAACTTCAAAAAAAAAAAGTGTTGTTATAATAAACCCCTTTGACAAATTTAGAGTAGCTTGCTCAAGGCTTTATCTGATGTGTGGGTAATGAGGAACACAGCTGACTGCAAAGGTCACCATTGACCAACCAGAGCAAAAAAGTCACCAACTCTATGTGACCATTTTCCGAAATATGTTCGGGACAAGATTGTAGGGACTTAAAAACATGCCTAGAAAGGTAAAAGTTCGTTACACTTTTATTTGAGGTGGTGCAAATCTCTTTTGCTTTTGATTCCTTAAATAAATATTTTATATTAGCTGTTGTATTTCTTAATGCTAGGTTGATATGATGTTCCAATTTGCAGTTTGAGAAATTAATCAGATCTCTTCTTTCTCAGTGACATATATACAACTTGTAGGTGAAGAAAGAGTGAACATGGCATCAAGTTAATATTATCCATTTTATTGTTCAGCAGTTTTTCTGTTTGCCGTCTTTTTAAAGCGTCTGAAGTTGGTGAAATAATAGTTGACTGCAACCTTGTATGTAGACTGTGTTATTTTCAATAGAGGTTGTTGGATGCCCAGAGCAGGGAATATAGGTGGCAGCCACAATGAACTGAAAGCAAATGTTTCTACCATAGAACTCAATGTGACAATGTCACATAATCTCAGGAGATACTATTCACAAATGTTCTTTAACTGGAAATGGTAGTTTTCATTGTGCAGTAGAGTGAGGAATGCTACAAGTGTAGCCATCGGCGGTGGACGTGATTGTATTACTGGATTAAACTGCCCTACAGCCTGCTTCAAAGTTCTCCTATACTATTTAATAGTAATTGTTCAGAGTGGATTGATATGTCACATAACCTACATCTATCACAGGTCCTGAATAAAGTTTCATTTGAGGGAATTGCAAGTGATAGTTTGAAAGTACTAAATATCAGTAATTGTTCGGTTATACGTGTTCAACCAGTTCCATTGGATCACTTCTTTCCATCTCTTCAAATTTTACGTCTTTCCAGTAACTCCCTATCAAGTTTTAACCTGTTACCTTTTTCAAATTTTTCTTTGTTTAGGTTGCTTAGAATGATGAGATTTTTCCTTGAATATGTATTTCCCTGTCATCTGACTTGACAGAATATCAGTATTTGTGTGAATAAATTGGATTACAGCTTTTCTTGTGTACAAGGCCTCATAGAAGAAAATCAAGATTTGAATGTCCTGCTTCCAATATGTAAGGATGACAAAATGACAGATGACAAAGACTGGGATTGTACTGATTCCCCTTCACTCAATACTGTTTTCTATTGTAGTAACCTTTGCTATGACACATAATTTGTTTCTGAGTTGATGTACATGTTTTGGCTGTTTCCACTACAAGGAAGAAAGTCCAGAATTTTATAAGTGAAACATGCATCCAGTGTTTCAGTAAGCAGTGAATGTAAATGCACTGAAAAGGTATTCTTTTAATGAAAGGAAAGAAAGCAACATTGCTTCAGTTTAAGTATTCCTGTTCAAGGACCTCTTTGGTTTTTATGATGGGCTAGATGGTGGTTACATGACAGTAATTACTGAATGCTTTCACTCTTATCAGCAGTGGTTTTTTAAAACAAGATCAACATTTTGGTCAGATACATCAATTTACAGTTTGGAGGTAATGCAAGAGCTACCATGGCTGTCATCAAATGTTCCATATTTTATTTCTATGTGTCAAGTTTGATTACATACTCTTTGGAGTCAGTTAAACTCAGTTCAGTCTCTTTGGAGTCAGTTAAACTCAGTCCAATCTCTTTGGAGTCAGCTGAACTCAGTCCAATAATATGTGATTGTGATGTTGAGAGAGCCAGTGAGAATATGTTATCTGCCTCTTGTAGCAAGTGCAGAGAAGTAACTCTGCCTCCTAGTAATACTAGTGCGTCTAATGAATCTATTCGTGAAATCTTTCATATTTTAACACTAAACATATCCTATAGACTTCTTAAAGGTAATGCTACTCAGGATAATATTTCTTTGTCAGGAGATGGAATCCTGGATTGCAGTGAGAGGAATGTCACAAGTGTAGCCATCATTGGAAGTAATTTTATTATTGGATTGAATCTGTCATACAACCTGCTTGAAAGTACTCCTACTGTTAGTAATTGTTCTGAATTAGAGTGGATTGATATATCACACAACCTTCATCTAAAGGTCCTGACTAAAGCATCATTCGAGGGTATTGCAAGTGATAGTTTGAAAGTACTAAATATCAGCAATTCTCGGATTGTACTCATTAAACCAGTTCCATTAGATCACTTCTTTCCATCTCTTCAAATTTTACTTCTTTCCAGTAACTTCCTGTCAAGTTTTAATGTATCATCTGTTTCAAATTTGCCTGCATTTAGGTTGCTTGACCTCAGGGATAATAAGTTCCCCCAGAAAGATATATTTTCCTGTATTCTGACATCACAGAATGCCATTATTCTTGTGAATGAATTAGATTGCGGCCTTTCATGTGTACAAGATTTCATACGACAAAATCAACATTTGAATGTCCTGCTTCCAACTTGTAAGGATGACAGAAAGACAGATGACAAAGACTTAGATGGTGGTAACATGACATCAATAACACCTTCAGATATATCTAATTTACAAGTTACTGGTGACAGTGGCACCATAAAATTTGGTGTCATTGAGAAAACTGCCATCATAGGAACCTTATCAGTGATTCTTCTGTTAACTGCAGTCATCTTTTACTTAATAAGAGTACTTAGGGATGAAAGACACTTTTCTGTATGGTCTGGTAGACCTCCAAGCTATGGAATTTCTATTTCAAGTATTAGTTAGAAATACATTTTGTTTTAAAGACTTGGAAAAACATGACTTTGTGGATAACACATGAAAACAGAAACCTTTTGCTGTATTGGATGAAACGGTTTTAATTGGTACAGGAACCCAAACCACCTCCATCTGTGAGAGGTCAAGAAGTCTTGTTTTCTCCAAAAGATTGAAGAATCATTTTGGAAGTTCACCCAGATAGAAAATTAAGTTTGTCTTTGGGGGAGGGGGAAGGTTGGGAGGATGGGGAAGGGGAGAAGGGGAACTATCTCTTCTTTGATCTTCAAAGTGTTAAATTTCATGGTACATGAAAAAATATATTAAATATTAACAGGAACAGGATCTAGTGAAACAATTGTTTAAGTTCTTAGAGACAAAATATCAGTGGTGCTTCAGTGCCCACAAGATCAGATTTTCAGCAGACTTTTAAGGATGTACATTTTGAGGATTTTCAGGTTGTCAGAGAACTTCTCATAAGGTTGCATGTATTCCTTCAGGGTCAGTGGTGAATAGCATGTGGGACTTTTTTGAAAGTATTGCAAGATAAATGTCAGTCATGATTCCAGTATGTGCTATCATGTAACTGTGCCAGGCACTGTAGGGTAATATCATTGGACTTTACTAAGTATTTTATCACCATATTACATGAAGCAGTTTACCAATTTAATGATGTTGATATGCAAAAACCTTCAATTCATTTCAATTCAATTTATGTCTCATATGTACATAACTCTTCAACAAAATTACATTTAAAGAAATTATACACATGTATGATGGTCACTTGAAAAACAAGAGCAACAATTGTTGCCGCAGCTCAGCTTTTTGTAAGTCATCTAACAATGTGCAGTCAATATTTCGGTTGGGTCTGTGAACATTCGTTCATCTTTCAACGAATGATATTATTCATACTATCACCCGAATGGAAAACATCCATTATTTGTTTCAACTTCCACAGGACCATAACGTGCGGGGGGGGGTGGGGGTGGGGTGGGGATGGTTGCATTCCTAGAAGACTGAGATTCTGATATCCTAAATAAAAAAGAATCTGGAAATGCTGAAAATTCCAGTTTCCCAGTTATGTTTCCAAGGCTCTCAGAACCTAGGAAATCGCATAAATAGGCTCTTGTTTTCTTTTCCCAAAATCTTCCCGGGGAGGTCCTCTGATGCACTACAGCAGAATTAGGGCAATTATGCAAGTAGGGGTCTGTTGCAACTGCCTGATACGAGTAACTCACATGGATGCATGAACCTTCTCTTTGTTGCATGATGCACGCGAACGTGAAACCTAAAGATAAACATTATTTTCTGTTGTTTCTCGAGCGGTACGGTGCCACAACATGCTTAGCCTACATGAATGATTCTATCTCATCAATATGCATTGCATTCCAGGGATTACATGAGAGCGTGGAGCTATGTAGACCTCATAGCGTCTCAAGCATTCAAGTTACGTCAGTCTGTATGACTGTTTTGCCTATGTATGATATATGTAGCTCTGTTACTACTTGAATTCTTTATACTAATCATGATGTGATTTCAAAAAGTCTTTTATGTGTAACGTTCACCCTTGTTTGTACTGTAACTCTTTCTTTCGTTCCAAAGGAATTTCCAGTAGCATTTAATGCCAAGTTATTTTCTTCTTTGTTTTTGAACAAATGTAAAAGAAAATGTATGTAAATTATATGTACAAAGAAGCATTTAAATAAGTGAGATGAAAAAAAAAATTAAAAAAAATTCTTTTTCCATAGGCCTAATTGCACTCAGATAACTTTCGATAGAGAGATTTTACAAATGGTTAAAGGTCTTAAAATCCAAGTTAACGATATTTTGCCCAAATGATATTCCTTGAACTTGTCGAGGGAGAAAAGTTTAAATGCGGGTTGCCACGATAACTTGGAAATACAAAAACTGCTCAATAAAGGGATAATTCCTAAATTAAGTTCGTTACACACTAAATTCTGAGTAACTTTTAGTCCCATTTTCTCCTGCAAGATTATTTTACTGCATAACATTTTTATGATTGGGATCTGCCAGGTGTAAATCGTCGATCGCTTTTAAGGCCGTCGAATGTGTCGCAACAGGAGGGTATAACTGTTCATAGAGAGCTCTGGGAAAACATGCACCTGTGCTAGTTTAAGGCTATTGAAATATCATCCCCCATGGCTCCCCCTTACCAACTTGCTGGGACTTTTGGCAAACCAAAATAAGCTTGAATGGTGCTTCCTGCAGTATCGGCACCCCCTGTGACTGCACCAGGCCCGTAGCCAGACAAGGTACTGAAGGGGGGCAAAATGGCTTCCAGGGAGGCGAAAATTTTTTCAAGGTGGGCCAAATGTGTACAAATGTATTATAAGTCAATGACAACTTGAAAACTTTCTAGGGGGGCAAAAAATTTCAAAGGGGGCTTCGCCCTCCTTGACTAGGGGCCTGGACTGCACAATTCCTGCCTCCGAGACTGACATACTGTATGGCACACGCCTTCAAGAAAGCACGTTTTCCTTTTCAAACCGAAAAATGTTTTGAAATGTTGGCACAACTGTCAAGCCTTAAACCATGTAGCATTATATTTTCAATCAAAGCGCTATGTTTTTTTTTTTTTCTTTTCAAAAAAAGAGGGGTGGCTTCCTCTTCCCTTTACACCATTTCCTAGACAACAGTATACCCTGGCATCCCAAATCACAAGTAGCTCCTTTCTCTCATGAAACAATATTTTTATACTAATTTGCTAAATTCAAGAAGAATAAGTCATTTGTTTACCTTTCATATTAAATATTTTTTGTCCAGAAATGTAAAGAAAATTGTTTGTAAAGGAGATAAGAGAAGATTTGTTTACAAATAAACTTGAGGCGACTGCTTATTCCCTTCAAACTTTTAGCCAAACTTCTCAAACTTGACACTTCTTTTGCAACTGGATTAGTAGCAAGATTCAGACTTGTTATTCAAATTAAAGACATTAGGCTAAGTTGAATACTTGTTTCTGCATCAAGTTCAACACAAAAATGTGTAGGCTTAGCTTATACCTCTGTTTCGTACAAGGCCAGTTCAAAAATATTATTCCCAACAAAGCTAGCGGTCTTGATCACGTGTCTGCTAGGTTACTCAAAGAATCAGCTGTCGAATGTGGTGATATTTTCCATCATTTATTTACCCAGTCCTACCAGTGTGGAACCCTGCCAACATCCTGGAAACGTGCACTTAGATGCCCTGTATTCAAAAAGGGTAATAAGTCTGTGCCTGTTAATTATAGGCCGGTCTCGTTGACTGTTATCCCTTGTAAAATAATGGAACATTGTGTTGTTTCTAGGATGTGGGCTCATTTGAATCACCACCATATCATAACCA
>WURT03092150.1:0-12679 GCA_009936505.3 Holothuria glaberrima | reverse complement strand
ATCTACACTTCTTCCGGCCCTACTAACCCCTCAATCGAGAACTTTTTTAGATTTTCAAAAACACTCAGGAAATATTTCGCTTTCTTTTTTAAAATGTTAGTATATTGTAATATTTTGCAAACTGAATATAATGAGTTAGCCTCATGGACCGCCAGGTAAATTGCTTATCAAGCCTACCCTCATACGATGTTACGTTGTTTAAGAAGACAACTTGTGACATTGTTTTCATGTTTAAATCCTTCAGGAGCACGTGATACCCTCGATGACATAGCCAGTCCATCTGAAAATACCCTCATGTTCATCCTTATAGATGTAGGAACCTTTGTGGTGTTACTTGGTCTCATAATCATATCCAGCTTCGTCGTGTATCAACTGCTCAAAAGTAAATTCAAGTCTGTACGCAATACTAATCAGCGTCTTTAGCAACGGTGAGAGCTACACACACTGTATGATATTCTGTAGAATTACAGAACCAACAGTAAAGAAATACTTAAAGATAATATGAACTGTGCTGTCAATTTGTTTCCAAAAAGTGACAGAACTTTTTCCGTGTCCTCTCTGTACTTCTTTTTTCCCCTGACATTCTTCAACAGTTTGTAGACATTTTTACAGTGTAGTTCAAAGTCCTTTGCATTCTAGAACCTTCTTCTACAGTGATTCTTTCCAGGGCCGTAGCGAGCGGGGGTGTGGGGTGCGCCCCCCCAAATATTTGGTCGCCGCCGGCAAATTTTCGTTCTGAAGGCAAAAAGGGGAGAGGGGAAGGAAAAGACGAGGAAAAGAGGAGAGGAAAAAAGAAGAGGGAAGAAGAGAAAGGAAAGGGGAAGTAAAGGAGTGAAAGGGAAGACGGAGAATGGAAAAAAAGAGAGATAAAGAGAGAACCGGAGATCGTGGCAGTGTGTTATCGGCTATTTCGATTTTCGGCTTTTTATCTTATTGGCTCATTCAAGTTGACGGCTCGTCGGCAATTTGACCATGCGTATGACCGCCGTATCAACGGCCGTCGGTGTAATTGGACGAGTAACCGAGTCGGTTGGCAACTCGGGGACAGAAAGGGAATTAAAGGCTTCCGTATATAGGCGCGCTATTTCGGGCTATATGACATTCTTGAAAAACCGCTTTCTGGACAGTATTCCTCACTTCAATCATCAACATGGGATCAGCAGCACCCGATTACCCATGGAGAGGGTCTAACCTTGACTTCAAACACATTTTGCAAATTTCTGAGGATCCGGTTTGCACACAAACATCCTGGAAAATATTATGCGTGCCACGGGTATCTTCCATTCTCTGCAAACTCAGGCGTTCAACTTTTGAACGCCAAAATGTAACAAATATAGAACGCATCAGTGGCGTACCCAGGGGCGGCTCTAAAAAATTTTGTTTGGGGGAATCAAGTCCGTGCGGAGGGAGGTCCGGACGACCCCCCCCCCACCCGGCGATATCATTGATCAGCTCCGGACAGTACAGCAGGAGTATGGTTATTATTATGAATTACAGAGATGCCCCATATAGGTTTCAAAAGCTCTTAAAAACCATCTCAGGCAGTCAGTCATGATCTATCTTTAAAAATAATTTCAACCATATGAGGCAATCAGCCAATCGCTACTCCATAAGTGCGGAGCAAAAGACAAGGAAAACAGGCAAAGCGGCTTGATCCATTTGTATAAAAAGAGCTACGCATCTAAATATTTTGTTGTTTCTTTTGTTGTGTCACAATAGGTTTCAGCTTTGCCAAGGAGCCATAAAATATTGATTTTCTGGATTGTTTTATTTAAATAACGAAAAATACAAGCATGTTGACACTTGAAAACGAAGAAATGATAGCACTTTTTTGGATTTCAGAACTGTTTCCAAACGTAATTGTTCAGTTCCCCTCACTCATAACGACAGGTCATCCCCTACACAATTTGGCCACTAGTCAGACGTCTGCACGACTGCTTTGACTGACTGGTGCGTTCATTTTAAATCAGCTTAAACGGTATACTTTAAAACAGAGATGGAGAACGTTTTGCTTATAACTGTATAATGGGCCATTTGGCAGTCATAAGAACAAACAAGTAACTAGGAAAACCAGCGAGAAGCGCGCCGAAAAAATATTGTTTTGAAGGCATTTTATTTCTTTACTCATCGCATTGAAAAGTTATTCAGTTCTTTAATTTTAATCCCACTCAAGGGAGGGTCTAACACATGTAATCCACCGGAACTAATACGGTGCGAACGAAATAAGACGCGCATGAGTTTGGTGTATGTATAAAGACATACTTTACAATGCATGCCATGATTGTGCAACCGGTGAGGTGTAGTACCAGAAGCGGCACTTAGCCTTTACCGGGGAAATGGTACGGTAGATAAAATTATCATAAATTGAATTTCAAGTGTAACTTAACTAACATTCACGAATTGCCTCGCGGGCCGTACCAAATGGTCTCGCGGGCCGGAGGTACCCAACCCTTGGTTTAAGGCATTTTGGCAACTCGGTTAAACTTCCTGGTAAAGCACGACTTTCGCCCCTCCTAGTCAGTTAGTTATTCTGTGCACTGCTTCTACTGTATTAAATTGAACGCTGACTGGTCGTAACTTCAGAACTTTCAACCAAGTCATGTTTGATCAGACACTGATACAGCTTGCAATACAAAAATTCTCGCATTTTAAATTAATCTTCACACACGCCTGGCATGTACGGCTTTAGAGGACTAGTGAGCGACTTTCGGGATCATCGGTGGTTAAGGCTTCAGTGATTTTACAAGATAAGCGTTTCCATATTCACCTTTTTGGAAACTTAGAAAATTTGGACCTATGGAAATAGAATAAGACAAATGTCATGGGCCAACTTACAATTTACGTTCCGGCAATGGTCTTAGGAGACAATTTTAGCAAAAGTAATTTCTTAGCACTCTACGTGCCAACTGACAATGGCTACCCTGTTTAGACAGTGTGACATGTTATCATTATTCTTTATCACAAACTGAAATCTTCCATTAGAGAAGCTATATAAACACGAGCCTGAAAAAATTGAAATCATGACGACTCAAATGATATTTATTTACGTAACCAATGGGTCGAATGACCCAGTAAACTTAGGTCGAATCTTGAAATAACGACAAAATACATACTTGAAAATTATGGAGAATTTTGCAATAGTAATATACACAACTTCATAAATAATATGTCATATTTGAGAGATAGGGATGATTTCGTCTAAATTTAGAAATACTTTTATTTAAACCATCTCGAATTACATGTTTTTTGTGAAGATTTGAAGACCATGCTTTGTAAACTTTTTTTGGGGAAGAGTGCCCCCCGTGCCCCTATGGCGAGCCGCTAATGCGGGCATTGAGCCATCCCCCCACTGATGCCATTTTTTTTATTTAGTTCCTAAAAATACGTAAATTTTTTTAACAAAAATTCTTCTTCAAAATGTAACATATGTGGCATCAGATTGAATGTAAGGACACCTAATTTTTCAAAATTTTCAAAGGGGAGAGGGTATCCCTCCTTATGCCCCTCCCCCAGACCGGCGATCACACAACATACTGCATGGCCCCCCTTGAGAAAAACCTGGGTACGCCACTGGAACGCATCCTGGTGTTCGACAAAATTCAAATAACTCTTGATTGCAACTTGCGGTGATAAAACTTATTAACGAGTGCAAGAGGTGGGGTAGTGTGAAGTATGCTCGACTGAATGCAGGAAATAGATTGACGGTAAATCAAACAGCTTTATCTTAGGGGTTTTGTTCATACCGTGTATCATAGAAAGCTTTGTTACAAAGTTGGTTAATTATTTCTTGCTTATTGGTCCTTCTTTCTGGAATTTGTTCGCCAAATTCATCAGAATGTGTGAGGGTAAAAACTGTTACCAAGCCACATTATTTTCTAGACGTGTTCATTTTTTTAAATTGTTTTTGTTTTCAGGTTATTGCCCTCTCTCAGCATAGTTAAACATCATTTAGATTCAATATTCTAGGAGAGGGTTTGAATTACCCAAGACAGGCATTGTAAATTTAGAAAGTTGGCTTTACCATCCGTTTGATATTAATTAAGTGTTTGGGTGTTATTAATATCATGCTTGAGATTCGTATGTTCTAAGTTATCAGTGTCTGGTAGCAGGCAGCTAAAGGAGATGCCTTTATTCAACATGTATGGAATTTCATCCCATAATTAAAGATCTGTTTAAATTATTGTGATATTGTTACTGTTTTTGAGATATTCGACCAATTCCGAGATAACATGTGACTTATGAAAGCTTTGCGTCTGGTGTTGCACAATGCGGGTAATATCAATTCCCTACACAGTGTTTTATATATTGTATTGTATACCGATATTGCAAGTAGCCTATATTACCGATACCGATATTTTTGTTCTCAATATCGGCCGATACGAATGTTTGGGAAATAAACATTCGGCAACTAACCATAGCTACGGGACACTGGCGTAGCTACGGGGGGCGTAGGGCGACAACCCCCCCCCCATGAAAGCCTGTCGCCCGAGTCCCACTCGCCCCCACTGGGATTTTGAGTGTCCAGAAAGTTACATCATGTGAGAAAATATATCATTGGTCTAGATGATCTGGAACCCCCATCATGACCACTGATTCAAAAATGTAAAATTTCGGCGCGTTTGTCACATTACACAATACACACTCCATATCTTATAACCATTACTGGGGCAATAATACTTTATTGTGACCAAACCTCTGTTACGACAAAAGTACATCCTCGGCCTCTGCAGGGACCGTGCATCAGTACAGATCCTTAGAGTAATGTAATAGCACGAGTAGCCGCGTAACATTCATAGCATGTACCAAAATATCCCAAAATAATGTTTATTTCTAAACATACAATTAATTAAAAGAGTTGACATTTTGCATCTAAGCTACCTTACGTTAACAAAAAATTCAGAGGGAGGAGATATGCCTCCACTCAGCCAACACTGCTTTCAATTTACAGTCAATCAAAAGAAAAATTGCGAAAGTTCTCCAATACATGATCAGTTCGGAAACTGATCAAAGATAGCACCATTTTGCGTGGGAGCTCTCTTAGATGAATAAAAATTTCTCAAAGGGAAACACCCCCCCCCCTTAGACCTCTCCCCCAGGAAATCACCTGCACAAGGTGGAAAAGAAAGGATTCGCTCCTGGTTAAAACTACCGTCGATGCGAATATGTACATTTTACACCGGCTTTCTGGGTGTATCTGGGGTGTGCTTACAACATTACCTTCTATAGTGCCCCCCCCCCCAATCACCAACCTCTGCTTGGCGCCACAGTGCATATTTGCCGAAAAGTGTCAATGCCGGCGTCAAACTCACAAAAGATATGTCATGATATCAAAGTAACTTAACCATACTGTTTTTTCTATTTCAATATACTATTTCATGACCATATCAAGACATGAGATCTCAAAACAAAGGATGTCCAAAAAACTTTAGCGCAACTTGCAAGGCCAAGGAAGTGTCATTTCTGGCAATCTAGGACGCCTCTTTAGCTAAAAATTTCCGGGTACTCTGTGCTCCAACCAATGGTGGCGCTCCGCTTAGGTAGAACCAGTGGAGTATTTAGGGGGCCATTGGGCCATGCCCCACTCACTGATGCTAATTTTTTCTTAGTTCCTAAAAAAATCATAAATTTTTAACACAAATTTCATTTCAAATGGTAGCATATGTGGCTCGAGATTGCATGTAAGGACACCTAATTTTTCAAAAAATTCAAAAGGGAGGGGGAAACCCTCCCCTTAGACCCTCCCCAGGCCGGCGATCATACAACATACTGCATCCCCCGTGAGAGCTATCTGGCTACGCCACTGATACTGGCAAGACGCCCTCCCATGAAATGGTCAACCCCCCCAGGGCTCCTCCACTGAAAAGATCCTGGCTACGCCACTGCTACGGGACACCACAATGAAGTGTCGTGTCAGCTTGATGGTTAAATATTGGAACTTGCATTCAAAAATACTAAAATAGTGTGACTTCCATTTTTATGACATATGGAACGATAAATATCGATGAGGAAATACCGGCATTTAAGATGAATTTTACCGATACCGATAGGATAAAAGGAGGAAATATCTGCCGAATACCGATGGTGCATACCGATAATAGTTCCAACACTAGTTTTATAATGCTTTTGCTAACCTTTTATTAAAATTAATGATATTAATAATGTATTGTTTTTACATAGCGCTTTTTCACGAAAGTATCAAAACAACTTCACCTTTTCCTAGGAAAGCAATCCTCGCTTTTAGATAAGTTACCTTATAGGAACCCATTTCCTGGGTGGAGAGAGGCAATTGAGATAAAACATCTTGCCCAAGGACATAACTTAACGGAACAGGCAGAACGTAAACTAGCAATCTTTGGATCGTAAGTCGACTGCCTTCTCCTTATTATGTCTTCATTAAGTTTCAACTACCTGTCAGCAAGTTTACAGCTAGTTTATATTTTGTTAGAGAGAAAAGTTTTACTTCCACAATAAATACCATAAGACATATGAATATTAAAAATTCCCTTAAAGGAGTTTGCCAGGGACTACTTTCAATGACTTCAAAAAATACAAAAGAATTTACAGTTTTTGTTGGTGAAGACTGCATTTCAATAGCATGTAGCTTTTGAAAGATAGTAATTTTCAAAAAAAAAAAAAAAATAGAGATACAGTGCATAATGGGAATATCCTTGTATTTCTTTGTGATATTGACATGGACTTACTATTGAGGTAGTACTTCCATGGTACACCCCAAAGACAGCGCCACAGTACATAGCATACACTGAGTTTAATTTGCTCGATGCCATACACATTGACACAAACTGTGTGTGAGCTTAATTGGGAACACAACTAACTGTGCAAGTCATCGTTGACCAACCAGAGTGAAGCTATAATGTTTGCATGAATGTTGATCAAAGTGCAGTCATCAGCCTGTCAGCTGTATTTAGAAATCTAGGGCTATTCCCTGTGGCGTACGCATGATTTCTCTCAAGGGGGGCCATGCAGTATGTTGTGTGATCGCCGGTATGATGGAGGGGTCTAAGGGGAGGGGTGTCCCCTCCCCTTTTGAAAATTTTTGAAAAATTAGGTGTCCTTACATGCAATCCGGTGCCACATATGCTACCTTTTGAGGTAAAATTTGTTACAAAATTTACGTACCTTTAGGAACTAAAAAAATTGGCTTCAGTGAGAGGGTCCATGGGGAGACACCCGTCCGCTTTGAAAATTTTTGAAAAGTTTGGTGTCTTTACATGCAATCTGGTGCCACACATATGCTACCTTTTAAAGTAAAATTTGTGTTAAAAAATTACGTATTTTTAGGATTTTTAAAAAAAATTGGCATCCTTGAGGGGGGCATGGCCCAATGGCCCCTCTTGCGTACGCCACTGGCTATTCCTAAATATGTCTGGATAGGGAGTTCCTAGCAGCTCTCTGGTTTGGCGTGTCATATCCCCTTAAACAACTTCGTTTGCTGTACCCTACATATGGTGTAGTTTATGCAAGATCTATAGGCCTGTGGAATGATATTTAAACATTCTAACGGTATCAAATTTCAAGGGAAAATACAAGAAATTAATTTATGAAGCACAACTAAGGAAATCAGAGGCAACGTAGCGACTTTACATTTTGTGACCTAGATGAGAAGTACATGGAAATAATTTTGACAAAAATAACTAATCTTTAAAATGGAATACCTTGAGTAAGGAATAGAATATTCCAACAGAGAGTATAAAGTGGACATGAACTGGATTTTTCCTTTTTCGTACGAGATCCTTGTGAAATGCCACTGGAATATGCTTTTAAAGGCAATAGGCATTCGCCCAAAATTTTTCTTTGAAAAATCATCAAACTCTTGCAATATCCTTTTATTGCAAACATTACGAGCACCTTTGAAGACGTTTTGAACATGACTATTACAATCAATAGGTAAAGCAAGGAGAAATTCTCCATGATTTCACAATTTTTTAACAAAAATATTGTCCCATGATCAAAAAGGCCATTCATAAACTAGAGTGACGGGGAATACTAACTATGATTGGGGTGACTACAGTTTCCCTTTAAGTGAAGGTTGAAAAAGAACAAGATAAGACATATATTTTGAGTGCTTCTCCATGAGTAGGCGTAAAACAGTAGTTATCCTGTAAAATGTTTAATATTTGATAGATACTGACTAGAATTGAGGTTGTTTTCTACGTTTTTAACGTTTTTACATAAAATGGGCAACTTATGTTTGTATCACTTTATATTGGATTGTGTTGGTATTCCATGGTGTTATTGCCATGCACATAGCCCCACCAACACTAATTCAATATGGTTTAATTGAAAGTATATATCGTTGAAATCTTATTGAAGTAAAACTAATGTTAAGATGAACAGTGTTCTAAACGATAAATAATGCTTTGCGCGTCGATTAGTTAGATGATTTAGATAAGGTTTTACGGCTCAGTTTCTAACCAATTGGTTTAAGTCGGGTCGGCCATGGGCTTTTTTCCAGCTGTGGCTCACTGGCTTAATGGCTTTGCGCGTCGAAAACTTGGGGTTCTCATTTAAGAAAATTTGAAACTCAATAGCTTTTATTAAAGGAAACTAAAATAATTATTTTTAGTGAGGAAAATTCTGAAATTTAGGGGTTTCATTGAATAATTTGCCCTAAGTTAGACAAAATCATGTAAATCGACGGGGCAACTGGTCTTCATTGAGGACTTCATACTTCAGTACTTAGTTTGACACTTTACGGCTTTCAGACGAAACCGGAAAACTTGCCCCCACGGGGATGGGGGTTAAAGAATAACCCTACCCATCACCTGGCGCCATCCCTGGGTAGGTGTGGCACTAGGGGAGGACAGGAGCCAGCAAAAGTCATGGTCCCGTCGGAGAATGTTTGCTAACGGAAACGGCTGACCAAGGAATATGATGTTACACTCCTAGACAAGTGCTGGAGATTATTTAGTACGTATTAAATATTTTGTTCCTTTTTATACTAGATCCCAGTGTTCTCCACAGGGGGTTTTAGAGGGGCGACCCGTGAAAATGGCAGCCCCTCAAAAATAGTTGCCGCCCTCCAAAAAAGCCAGCTTCCATTTTCAAGTCCATTGCTTCATAACAAATATACAAGTCATATAGTATGAAGGAAAACTTTCTCGCCCCTGTGGTGGGGCTAGGATTTGTCATTGCCAGCCATATATTGCATAAAATTTGTATATGCCAGAGGAAAATTGTTCCGCACTGATTTAATGTTTTTACCAGAACCTAAGCTTTGGAAAAGCGCGCGAAGCTGGCAAAATTTTTTGGGTAAGCCTACACTTAATAGAATCGGTATTTATTTAAAACTTATATAATTGTCCGGGCATTTGGGCCCTATCGGGCAAACCTTACATTGTACTCCCGTCCTCGAGTCACTGGCCGAACCGCACGACATACACAAGAGAACATTGACTAAGTTTAGCGAAATGAGATGAAATCCCTGACATTTACATAAATCCATGTATTCTACTTATCAAGTTAATTGAAAAGATTGTAAGGGTTTGTACTTTATTAGCTATAAGTAACGGAACTAAAGAAGAGTGGGCAAAGCGTACCGAAAATTTGGGGTTTTATCGCAGAAATAACTCTTTTGAAAGCCAAAATAAGTAAACCGATCATGGGAGGTGACAGAATTTTCCCGACAGGGGGAGGGGTGGGCCATGCCAGCTACTTCAAGTTCCTACAGCCCCTATGTCGAGGGATTGGTAAGAAGGGGATATGAAGGAGACTAACTATCCCATACCCTTGCAGGGCGTATTTTGCATAATATCACTGAATACTTTAAAAGCCTGGTTGCTCACTGATAGTGTTCTTTTGAGTCTGAATGGTGAAATTGCAAAGCGCGCGAAATCCCCGAAAAAGTTTGGTAGGCTTACACAAAAAACATAGCCTATGTAATCATTAAAAACAAAAAGAAAAAAATAGAAACTGTAGGGGTTGTAGACCGTATCGGGGATACCATACATTGTCTCGAAACCACCTGGAATACCCGCTGAAATAGCCGAAGTTTGCTCCGTGAGTCGCTCACCAACTGACCGAATTGCATGACACAACAGATAACAGCAACTAGGCTTTGTGATATGGGATGAAATTTACGACCTCTATAAAACCAGTGTACTCTGCCTACCTGTTAGTTGGTAAGGTTGACAGAACTTATGCTCTCTAGCTGTGTGGAATGGAAGTATTGAAGAAATTGGAGTGAACCTACAGCTCGCGAAGCGCGCAAAAAATTTTGGATTCTTATTAGAGAAACTGTCCTCTTGAGAGCAAAAAACAGGTAAACCATCGGGGAGACTAGTCGCCGTTGGGGACTGCATACTTTATCGTTTCGACTAAGACCCCCCCCCCACAAAACTGTAAAACTTCCTCGACGGGGTCAGCTTTCCCCGAAGGGGGCTATGGCCCAGCCCCCTCTCCCTTTGGCGCCACCCCTGAATCTCTCCCTCCTCTTGCCATTTTTTTCTTGTTCTTTTTTTTGTTTTTGCTCTTCTTCATTTTTCCAACATCGCTCACCACGTCCCTAAAATTTCTGTGTGTGTATGGGGGGCACTCTGCCCCTGCCCCCCCCCGCTGACTACGCCACTGCGTGACAACTTTCACGTCTCATCCCATCCAATCTTCATTTTGTGGGAGGGGTCGATCCCACCCTATGGGGCCTCCTTGTTGGTCGAATGTTATCTGACACCTTATTTATTAATATTCATTTGTTTAATGGTGCCTGACAACTATGAACCTACCAAGGACTACATTGAATTACCATACAGCCACGAGGCACATGAGACTTGGAAGGTCCAAGCTGCAAGCTTCGACACTTGTGCTGCAGACCTTTAAGAAGGAACATTCATGTAGTCACCCGTTAAGCTGCAATTGTGAGCAATTCATAATTTTCTTTGCCGACATTTAATCAACCGTGATCTTTGGAAATCGTGTCAATAATAATCATCAACTGAAACAACAAGAATCAACTCTTCTCCTTTTTGTATCGCCTTGGAGCTACTCCCCCGGCCGATCCGATCCCTCGAGAGGGATTTCCCCCATGCAACACATGCATCTACAAGTGACAACAGCTGGGTTCTGGGAATTCAAGCCCTACTTTAATTTCCTAAGCATAGACCTAGATAAAGCATGATGTGAGATGTTTGATACGATCTTACCTTTGTTTCTAGAAATTATAAATGCAACTAAAAACATAAAATTAAACATTGCAATCAATATAGGTTGGCCAAAAGCACTAAAAAGGTATTAGGCCACTGGAACTACCAACTAGACCTCCTTTCTTCAGCTAATACAGCGGTGACAAACCATAATGTAACAAGGCCTAACATGGGACTAAATACAGCAACTACGGATTAGACTTTTTTCAAAGTTTTATTATATGAAGGATATCATAGCAAATAACGCAGACCTTGCTCAGTCAAAGCAAAGTCATGTAATAAACCTGTAACTGTTGTCACTCAATTAACGTCCAACCCACCAGTCCCCAGGTGTGGAGGTCTGGGTAACCACGGTGCCCACTGGGACAGGAATTGGTCCGGAATCGGGTTAGGTGAACTCGGATACAACCCTGGACATTTAACTATCTTGAAGTCGCATTAGATGTGCAATAAACTGACAACAAAAATGCCATTTTTCATTTTGATCAGTATTTTCATAGCATAATAAGACCAACAGCCTGATAATGCAAGGAAATTGTTGAGAGGAAGTATGCATGGTGGTGGCTTTGGAGCAGTATTTCCTCTCACGTTACACGAAGTGGGCTGTTTACGATAGGTGTGTGAAAAGGGAGCCAAAGTACCAGTTTTTAAGATATTTTTGTAATCTTATTCCTAGTTCGTTTTTCGATAAAAAATCTATTGGAGACAGTTGCCCAAAAGGGACCAGACCATCATGTCACCATCGAACCGTATCGCTAACAGTTAAGCGTGCAGCGTTTCAAGTGTAGTTTTGTCCAAACTGTCTAGAAGATTTCCAGGTAACGTCAGTTTTCAGGCCTTGCAAGCCGCATCATCTACACACACTTCATTTTGCGTTAGAAGCTCGCACTTATAAATTGACAACTTATGAAATCTGCGAGATCACTGTCTAGGCCTGCTTTGTCATCGTTTCACTCATTTAATACATGATTGAAAATAAATTGGGCAATTATAATTACTTAAATAGAGGAGTAATCAAAATTATATTGATGTCCCCTCAAGTCGCTTGACGTAGCGCACGACAACTACAATACAACAAAGAATAAATTTGTGACCTTCATAGATGACTGGGGTAGGTTCCGTAAAAGCTATAGGATACTCAATATGATATGATGGGGGGGGGGTGGATGTTTGAGCTATATGGAAGCGAACTCTTCCAGGAAGTGTTTCAACAAAGGGTTACAGCGCACCAAGGGCGCCGAAGATTTAAGTGTCCTGTTGTAGAATTGGCCCTCATTGAGAGTAAAAATATGTAATCCTCAGTCGGGCGACTGACCGCCGTTAGGGGATAGTATACAAATTATGATGTTTATGAGTGTGATAGTATGAATAATTTCATGAGTTGAAAGATTAGGCGAAGCCGAGTTGAATAGAACGTTCAATCTTTCAACGAATGAAATTATTCACACTATCGCACGAATGGAAAACATTCATTATTTGTTTTATATAACACCTAACTTCCTAAATCATAGATTTTGGTCAAA
>WURT03092139.1:0-12679 GCA_009936505.3 Holothuria glaberrima | reverse complement strand
TTGGGATGCGTTAACATTGTTGCGAAGATGCTATGTTGGTGTCAGATATGCTCACACAAAATGGCATTTCACAAATAGTAAACTTTATCTCAAACATTTGTGATGTGTATTTATTTAGTCAATTATTTAGTTAGTTAGTTAGTTGATTAGTTAGTTAGTTAGATGAGGTGTTATGGCTCAGTTTCTAACAAATTGGTTTAAGTCGGGCAGGCCACAGCCTTTTTTTCCAGTTGTGACTCACTGGCTTGTTTTCCCTACTCCATTGCTTATGCTGAGCACCAACACCAAGCACAATGGCAGTAGGTTCCATTTTTAAAGTCTTTGGTATGATCCGGCCAAGATTCGAACCCCCGACCTTCCGGCTGCAAGTCGGATGCTCTTGTGTGATGTGTAAACACTTTGATATAAGATATTCTATATGCACTCAGAAAACATAAATAATACTGTACATGAATTACAATTAGAGCCCATTTAGGACTATGGTTGGAATAGTGTAACATACATGTAATTCTGTAATTATTAAATGGACTTACATTTTATCGGTGTCAGAGGTACATATGCACTGCCACACATGCTACTTTTACACAAAACTGCAGCAATATTACAGAAAAATCTGTAATATCTCGATGAAATACATGTGTCAGATCCCAGGTAGTATTTCTATGGTCAGACTGCAAGTTCTACCGGTCTACAAATGAATAATGTTCATTTAAAAGTTTAAATAATAAGATTTTTATCCAGCATATTTGGTAAGAGCACTGCACATCTGACACAATGTGGAATCATATTTGTGTGTATTAACTATGATGGACTTTAAACGATTTTCTAATATATCGGAATTGAGGGCAGTATTCAATTTTCTTTTTCAAAAATGTATGATAGTAAAATAATAATTCATGTTATTTCCCCTAGAGGAACTTAAAAGAAGGTCAAGTTGAAACTATGTGCACCGATTAAGATCCATTATTTTGACTTGACTTGAGGTTAACCAATGTATGGAATTGACCTTAACTTCATTTTTTCTTTGAGTACCGGTATACAAAATGGATACATTAGTTAAACGTCTGCATGTATGTTTTTGTAGCTAAATGCCACCGTGGCTCTGTGGAAGACTGTCACTTTTTAAAATTTCCAAAGTTGCAAAAATTTCAAAAACCTTTCTTTGATTTCACGACACCATCCTACTTCAAATTTTAACGCACGTACAATGCACTAAATACCGAGATATTTTTGTCATAAGCAAAGAACTACATATCAAATAATTTCTCTTTTCTCATACTTCCTGCATGTGGTAAATGAACCAATTCACTTCACAATTATTGGGAAAGAAGTCAGTGAAGAAAAACAAACATTTAAGATATGATATTTTTTCCATATGATCCCCCATCCAAAGGGAACTCGATATTTGATATCTCCCATAAATCAAAATTGTAAGATTTACATTTTCAGTAACTGCCTGCTTGTCAGTCACAGGGTGGGGAATCAGGGAGTTGCAACTCCCTGTAGGAATGAACTTTTCAAAATTTCTCCCGAGTAGGGTTCAGGGGGTGACGATGGGCCAAGGAGGTGAGGTTGTGCCAATCTTCTTTGAAAATATTTTGGAATATTTTGAGTGTCCTTTGATGCAATCTGATTCTACATTTTGTGTAGATTTTGAAGAAAATTTTTTTGAAATTGTTTGTTATTGCACATCAAAATAGTTTGATATATTTCATAAAGGGGACAAATCAGGGGGTTTTGTCTCTGGGAGAAGTACACTTTATCCCCCCCTGCACTTGTGGCAGCCTCTCAACCCCCACTTCCTATGCCTATGAAGGTGCCTCTTCAGGCATAAGTTTTGCCCTCCCACCTGACGGCCTGCGAGGTTCCATTTTATTTAAAGCACTGTTGGGTACAGTGCATCCAGCTCAGATGGTCCAACATCAACGTTGTGTACGTAGAGTGTTGCTACACACACTTAGGCATTCTTAAATGGCCACATGATAATGTCATTTGTGTTAAAGTTTGGACTTACCCAAAAGATTGGACTTACATTGTCTGGTGGTATTTTACCCCACAAAATTGGTAAAATTTGAAAAAAGAAAATTACAAAGACTGGTAAAATTAATAATTGATATGTAGAACTGTATTTTTCTTCATGTTGTATTTTATCTGAAATGTTGTGCATTCATCAAGAAAATATTAAGAAAGAATTAACCTGCAAACCATTTTGGTAGGCCTAAATTCCTTCTAACAATGGTAACACATTTAGTCATGTGATCCTATGTCCATATTTGCAAGAAGTCTTTGGTCCTGCTGGAAAGTTTTCAACATAGCACATGAATGATGAATTTCCAAAAATACTAGCAATGTGGGCCACAGGATCTTATAGCATATACAAACTGTGCAGCCTGTTATAAGTGTGTAAGGAAGTTACAGCACAAAAAGCAATACAAACACAGACTGCTGTGATCATCTGTTTCCATGAATTTCAATACTTCAATTGTACCCATTCTAGGAGGCATGTAATTAATATAACGGTTAAAGTTTAAAGTATGGTCATTGCAATTTGCATTGTCATAGGACATCCTGGATATCATGTTAAAAGTAAATACTTATGTTTTTGTTAACAAAATTGAAATACTTGCACAAAATGACAGCCTCAACTGATGTTTCAAATGTATATTGGGATGACTGCTCACTAGGTCTGTAGCCACAAAGGTGAGAAGTGAACTCTGGGGCAGAGCCCCAAAAATGAATTATGCCACCCCAATTTTTTTGTTAAATCTATGATTTCAATAACAATTCCCAATGATTGATGTATGAAAAATGTCCCAAAATTTTGCTCCCATACATCTTAATTCCCCTCCCCTTGAAAAATTAACAAACCACTACTTGACCCCTGTTTACTGCCTTTAATTTGGATCAAGAACCCATCTCAGGCTCAACCCTGGATCCTGAAGAGCAGATTACAAATGAACAAAGCCTTTCAGCTGCAACTGTTACAGATATGAAAAGTTTGCACAATTAAAATATTCCATTGCACCTTGACTTACAGTACACAGCTTGCAAACAGCCTTTCTAAACCACAAGGGCATGATCTTTCTTTCCTGGGAAGGGGGAAGGTGAGTGGTACAAATTTGTGAGGGATATCCGGTCTCACAGGAATAATAAAAATACAACAGGCTGCCTGGTGATTAAATTCAGGCGATATCCTAATATTTATCACATTTGTGAGTAACAATAATGGACAAAGAACCATACATTGACCAAATAAAGGGGCAAAGAAGTGTTCTGTCCCCCTCAATGAAATAATTGAGGGACACAATTAACACCATCATTTGTGAAAGGCTTGTTAGAGGGGGCCTGCATGGGAATGAAATCTCATCACACTTGTTAACATGAGATAACCAATAATAGGTTTGATACAAAATCAACATATTATAAATACTTTCTCCAAAATTGTGGTCATGTCATATCCCAGGACAAGCAGAATGGTAGATTATAAACTAAAAGGTTTGGACAATCTAGACTTGTCATTGTCCAATGTAGCTATCATTTCCAGCTCCATTTACAACATTCATCCATCCTTGGTACCTATCGAGATACCTTTCATTATACCTGCAGTAGACCTTTCTTAAATGGCTCCTTCCAATGTCTTTTCATTTCTGTTCAATGAAGTTTATTTACCAGAGTGTTAGTACTTAAAAGCATCATTAACTTCCATTAACACAGCACCAACTTGATGCCACAGCTGAAAAAGTCTGTCTTTTTCCATCAAACTTCCCAATGTTGTTCATATTGCAGCAGACATTCAATCCTAATAAGATGGCTGTTTTGACACTCTGGGAATGCTCTTTTCCAAGACTTTTTTAAAAGAAGAGATTCTCACCTACAGTGATATAGTGCTTTAGATGACTCATAATTGCCCAATGGTGCCAGTTCAACAGCTTGTCAACTTATTAGCATGAATAATTTCCTGGTTCCAACTAGGGTATTTCACAGAACCTCTCCAGGTATGCTTACTTAATACCTCTATATGAGTAGTCTTCACTTCTGTACAATTAAAAGGTATTCTTTCAGAGTGCTACTTGGAGGCATAATTAGCTCCACACCAGTTTGATGTTTTAGCTGAGGCTATCAGTCCTTCATCATCAAACTTCCACATTGAGTATCTCACTTTCCTCTGATCTTCATCAATGTTTTCATGCTGTCCATTTTAGGCATCTGGTGGAAGAAAATTATTTTTGTTGCATATCTCTCAAATCAGCTATCTTTAAAATAGTTAAGGACATTATACAGGCTTCTACATGGTCGATCAAAGATATACAGGAATTGTGCTAATTTGGCGAGTGAATAAATTTCACTGTGGAAACAGTACAGCACTTCATCAGAAAACAAACTAGAGGAAAAATAGAATGTTTCCTAATATGTTATAGGATTGCTATGATGCCTGCCACACACTGGAATGTATCAAAAGTTTGCAAACCTCTGGTGTTCATTCATCAACCCATGTAGCCATAGTACAGTAGACTTTAGCCTTGCACTATCCATAGTTATGTCCATCTTTCACTCTTAACCCTAATATAAAAGAACTGAAAATCTCATTTACCTGGTGTCCTGGTGAGTACCGAGGCATCTGACACAGCAATAACGTGACCCACAGGTGACACAGGTATAGCTGGATGGGTTAGTGAGTACTTGTTAAGTAACATATGATTAAAAACTGACAAATAATAACAAAAATATAATACTTTACAGGAGTGGATCCAGAATTTTACAAAAGGGGTAGGGGGTTTATTCCATGAGGGCAATGTTGGAAGCTACAAGTGTTTCAAGTATGAAGCTTCAAGTTATGAGGGAAAATTTGAGTTACATAATATTAAATGGCATTTCCTCGCAACTAAAATTAGTGTACATAAACTTTGGAGGGCAGCTTTGGAACCGTATAAAGAAGGAGAGTAATAGAGATAAGGGGGAGGAAGGTGGACTGAAGCCAGAGATATCCCCACTGGATCCATGCTTGCTTCAGCTAAAACACAAAACAAAGTAAATATTTGCTGCCCACATTTTTTGAAGCTGGTGGAAACTGTGACAAACAGGTTATTTTTCTCTTTCTTTCCAACACCAAAAATGGCTAAACCCAATCAACTAGATATGATCCAAGAAAAAAAGATACATTCAGGGAATCCATCACAAGTATACTTATCTTAATAACAAATCTGAGAGGTTATCTAAGTGTTCCAATAAAACACAGGTACTCTGGTAGCCATCCGGTCTTGTACCTCTAAACGTCTGAGTGCTAAACAAAACAACAATGGGCCTAAAGATGATAATAAAAAGTAACTGGGGAAACACTCACATTTAAAGTATGACATGGTCAAGTTTAAAAATACTTCTTGGCAAATATGGTTTTGATTTATAGTAGTCATACTCTACAGTCATGGATAAAATTGATGCAGGTGAGAAAGGGCAGTGCAAAAACAAGAGACCATTTAATGTCCTAGGTCTCACTACTGAAACTAGAAGTGGTTACATTTGTCAGGTAGCCCTTTAAGAGATCCTTGCAAGATAGTAAAACATGCCCTGCCCGCTAAGTTTTCACAGTCTGAGAATGTAATAGCAATATGAAGCAATACGTGTCCTACAACAATGATTCAAAAGGATATCCACAGACTGAGCAAAACTTTCTAGCTGGAAACTTTGATTGTGGAATACATGCTGTCATGTAAATTGGTGGTTCCTTTAAACTCATCTGTTCCTCTTCAACAAGGGATGAAAATGTTTTTCTGAAGCGCTGCTTAAAATGATCCCCTCGTGTCGTTTTTCTCTTTTTCTTTGTAGGAGCACCTATGAAAATATTGAGAGAATGTCTGATGTAGTAAGCATACTTAAAATGAGTCAAATAAATTTCAAAATGTTACTTTAAAGACCGGATTTCGACAATGGTTTTCAAATGTTTATGAGGAAGAATGACACTGAAATCTAGATTTCTATAAGTGACTTACTAAGGTTTTTGGTGTCATTCATAATGAACAGATTCATAGGTTGGAATTTGACTTGAAGGTAGTCTGTAATTGCAAACTACAGGGTCCAAGTTAGAATCTAGTTAGAATCATTTACAAATTTTACTTTGGACAAACTCTATGATAAAATGCAGATATGGAGGTTTGGGTCAATCCACTTGACCTCATTAAAGTAACATTCTCTGGCAGATTTGGGGGAAAAATCTGGGAATTTTCTCAGGTAATGAAGGCTTTTCCTATGCAAAGCCTCAGCCCAACCCCAGTCCTGTGAGGCACACTTTGACTTGTCAAGAAATGACTTGTAACTTGACTTGAACTTGCAAAGCATAAATTATTTTCAACCCAGACATTGCATAAATCTCACTGAACACATGTTGCAACAACAAATAGGGAAAAAAATTCTATTTCTTAGCTTTTACATTTTGCATTGCTTCATACTTTTATGAGCTTGGAGACAACAGAAAGACAAGCTATTTGAATTATGTAACATGACATGTGCTGGGACGATGGAAGATGTGACTGAACCAAGTGACTTAAAGGGAGAATGCAGTCACCCCAATTAGGAATTGTATAGTAGACTATCCTATTTCCTGAATGGCTCTTGAGAATCATGTGACAGTATTTTCTCACTCAACTGTAAAATTTACGAGGAGCAACAGCTTGTTTTACCTTGAATATGCAATATTCATGTCCTAAAATATCATGAAAGATACTTGGAAGACAAATAAGAAGAAATTTGAGACATTTAGCTGTTGTTTCAAAATAAGTTTGGGGCGATTGCTTGTGACCTTTAAGTGACTTAAATTGGACTTGCAGGGGTATGACTTGCTACCCATCTCTGCTGAAATGTTGGGAGGTGTCTCTAGTTGTCAGATTTGGGTCCTTGTCTTTTTCTTTCTCAGGTGTGGCAATAAGATGTTTAACAAGGGTCCTTCACACCCCCCAGCCCAAGGGGGAGTAGAACACTAAAAGCTTCACACACATGTGAGACTATCAAATGACCTCATAAATGGAATTGTTTTCCTTGGAGAATGATTTAAAGCAACAATTTCTAAATGATATATACTTAAAAAGTACTTAAGTTTTGTGTATATGTATAACATTGCTATACAATAATTACACTGTACAAGATGTTAAGTGTTCATACTATATTTCTTGGAAAGAAACTGATTCCACCATTGTCCATCCCCAATCAGCTTGACAAGGTTTTCGAAGAAAAACTGAAGTATTTAAGCATAACACACTAACCCCTAACCCACAAACTATTTATATGGACAGACTATCCCACACTTAACATTCTAAACATAATATGTCCCCATAAACTGATATGTGGCATTCTGGGGCAACAAACTTGGGAAAGTTTGGGAAAGTTCCAAAAATTTGACAGGGCTCTGTAAAAACAATCTTCAGTATACAGACTTTTCATAATTCCCTCCTTTCCTTCAAGTTATCCTATCCTCTAAATGTTGCAAATATTTACCACTGAAGTACATATACAGAAGAGTTACCCTGCAGACATCTTGGTAGGCCTAAATTTGTTCAAACAGTAATGACACTTATCACAAAGTGATCCTCTTTCCATATTATAAGATGTCCATGCCACAATCTCACTTTGAAGTATAAATTCATCTTTCAAATTTCCACTTATTTCCCTTACAAGTATCTCTCATGATGTTTCACAACTGATGTAAGACTACCCATCACTGGTTAAACAAAGGCAAATATCTAGCAATAAACTGAACAATTTCCGAACAAATTGAACAATTCACAAAACAAAAAATTTTATAAAGGAAAGATATAGCACATGTTTCTTTAAATCAGAGTGGGTACGTTTGCTCCTTACACCAGAGTTCACACAAAGGTTCAAGACTGGGGGACTCCCACATCTGAAGCCACATTATCTCACAGCTCTAGAAAATACTTGTCTGCAGGATATTTCTACACACTTCAGCTGCCTAAACCAGACAGCAATGACATGCTCACAATTCCTCAGAACTGAAGTAACAATCCCACACAACATATTTCAAAAGTTTCTTTTTGTACTGCTTTGATTTCATGTTCTAACACACACAGAATTAAATTACAGAAGAAAAGAATTCAATTTTGGAACACATTTATACCTTCGTCAGCATCAAATTGTGGCAACTTCTTGTTGGGTGTGTTTAAATGTATGTGAGGGTCCTCCTGAAAGTTATCTTGCTCCAAGGCCTCTAACTGTTTCCTCAGCCGTTTTGCTCTTGAATATTGGTCAAGAATCTTCCTGCTGTTGGCATCTTTCAGTCGGGCTAAAGACATGAAGAACAAGTGAACTGTTAATCTAAAACTTGTACAGATCTAAACACTGTTGAAAATTTGTGCCATAAAGGATAATAGATCTTCTCCCAGACGTTTTTTTTTTTTTAAATGTATGTGGCTAACTTGTTCCATGGCATCAACTGCAAATTCGATTTAAAGGAAACATAATGCAAAATATCAGTACACTAACTATGCACCAGTTACCTGGTTCCAGTTCTGGCCGGATCTTTGAAGAAATGCAGCTGGATATTTCTAAAGTTCTTCTAACCTAGGCAGCATTGACATGTTCACAATTCCTCAGAACTGAAGTAACAATCCCACACAACATATTTCAAAAGTTTCTTTTTGTACTGCTTTGATTTCATGTTCTAACACACACAGAATTAAATTATATAGATCTTCTCCCAGACGTTTTTTGTTTTTTAAATGTATGTGGCTAACTTGTTCCATGGCATCAACTGCAAATTCGATTTAAAGGAAACATAATGCAAAATATCAGTACACTAACTATGCACCAGTTACCTGGTTCCATTTCTGGCCGGATCTTTGAAGAAATGCGGCTGGATATTTCTCAAGTTCTTACAAGAATTATCCCTATCATCAAAAGATAGGGGTAGTTTCACTGATGAATTTAATGACTTTGCAAAAGTTCTTTTTCTGTCCAAGCAACATACAGTAGCAAGAAATTGTACCATTAGGGTGTTGTGAAGGTTACATGATCCTAGTTAATTGTGGCACAGACAGTGACAAAACATTCATATTGTAGTCTTACCGCAATTTATGTGCATGTCCAGAATAAGTGGACCTAACAATGAAAACAACTTCAAAGTTAGCCAATGTCCATTTGCATCACTAGGACCCACATTTGCAAATGTTGTAATATATATAACAGTTATTTAATTATTTAGTATATATTCAGAATCTCTGTTAATTATTCTCTGACAATATGCACAATCTGAGTCACATTCATCAGTACATTCACTGTTAATTTGACTATCGAATTGATTATTGTTTCAAAGAACTTTGCAGTATTTATATATCTTTGTCAATTAATGTTTTGTCTGCATCATTCTAGTCTAAACCCTACAAAATCACACCAGCTTAGTGATTTACAGTACTTAGGTCTAGGACCTACTGTAACACTATCACAAAGTCAACCATCAACTCCTCTGCCTTGCCAACACCCCCATCCCCACTCCCACTCACAGAGCAATTTTTTAATGTCTTCCTTTATGGGTGAAAAAATCCGGTTCTGCCTGGACTTTATCCGGCCAGATCTGGAATACTATCTGGCCAAATCTAAATTCAGCTGGAACCAAAATTTTGGATTCGGTGCATCTCTATAATACACTGCATATTGCTATCTTTATAGTTGCGGCAAGTTTGAACTGCATCACAATCACATCCATAACTTGAACAAATTTTCCACTGTGAAAATTTGTGTGATAACAGTTAGTTAGTTAGTTAGATGAAGTTTAACAGTCCAGTTCCCAACCAATTGGTTCAAGTCGAGCCGGCCTTTTTTCCAGTTGGGGCTCACTGGCTTGTTTTCCCTTACTTCACTTCTTATGCGGAGCATCACACACAACGGCAGAAGGTTCCATTTTTTAAGTCTTTGGTACAGTATGACTCCACCTGAGAATCGAACCCGGGCCTCCCGCGTGAGAGGCGGATGCTCTACCATTAGACCAAACACGCGGTCTCTTGTGTGATAACAGATATAAAGCACATCTACTAACAAATAAAAAAACAAGAAAGTTGTATTTCAAATTCAAGTACCTACAGGTTACATGTCTCCTATGGCCTATCCTGTAAAGGTCATGACAGTATTTGGTAACTGTACTGTAAGTACTGGCTACTGTAGATACATAATGCACACCTAGATATCTTATACGGTACACCGTAAAGAACTAGAAAATGCACTTCAGTCTAAAGGACACACTGATTTTGAAGAACATATACTGTAGGAGGTGACATAACTGACATGATGCACTTTAACACTGTACTAGTCTTCTCATCTACCACAACAAGTTCTAAAGCAAACTTGGTCCATAGGATGGTTAGATGAAAAGTTGATAGTTTTCTTCACATTTTTTAAGGCTATTTTTTTTTTCTTTTAAGTCCTACCAAGATTCCCAAAGTCATGCAGGTAGGCAAAGTAGCATGTGTTGTGATATAGCCAGGGCTCACAATAACCCAAGACCTCGGATGAAATATGTGTGAAAATGATGCAGGACGCACAGTTTAAGAGGCCAGTGGGTTTTGAGGACCCATGGCTTTTTGTATTGGAAATCTCAAAATGGCTAACAGAGCTCAAAACTTGAACAGGACTTTGGCACAAAAGTGCCAGAAACTGCTCTAACTGTGCCCAGAAAAAGGGCAAATGAAGTTTGTTTGGAGCTAAAAATAGTGCCAGATGAGTGTTGCAAGCGAGTCGCAAAATTAGGAGAATAATCCTTGCACTCACAACCAAACGATGTACACAATAAGTTTCCATACTGGCGTCATGTTTGCTAGGGACGCAAGCTACTAACGATACAGCAATGCAATAAGTGCCTTGTACATGTAGTGATATGTCTTGCAAAAAACATCCCCAATCGCCCTGTCACAGCCGCATCCAGAACGCACACACTAAAGGCAGCTTGCTTCCATCACCAGAAACTCAAAATGTTCATAGTGTACTGTACAGTATGTAGGTTCTGTGTGTGTACCTATATTGTGAACGTGAGGATGCCACAAAGGGTCTAGACACTCCCAAGTGAAAAAAGCACAGTAGGGATAAATCTTTGTACTAATGCCAGCATGAATGTTATGATTTGTGAAATTAGGTATTTTGCAAGTGTCATGAAGTTAGATTTTAAGTTCTTGACAGGTTGAGTTATTTTGGGGTCTGTCAAAGATCAAAGTGTTTATCATGGAGTGAGAGGTTCTTTTACCATACAGCGTGTGTGTAGAAAGAAGCGCTTTCTTGTGCGATCGTATCTCAAAATTCAGAACTAAAATCCCTTTTTTTGGAAGTCAAAACTTTTCACATGTATGCACGAATGTAAATGAATTATCACTGAATCAATATCTATAGTTTACTAGCCATTTATAATTATTTCCCAAATATTGACAAACATCCCAATGGCCCCACCCAGGCACATTAGCCACATTATGACAAACTGATCAAGTAGGTGCTTGCTTCTACCCAATCAGGAGCATTGTTAAAATGAATATAACCAATAAGAAAGTGAAACATCATTCATTTATGAAAAACTTCTTCAATCCTTGATTGTGGTGATGGTTTTCTCAACCATTACAGAAGTCTGCAGAAATCTTGAATTTGAAACTTGGAAAACATTAACTTCAAATTAAGGTATATCCTAGCTTGCATATGGTCACAGTTTTCCCAATACCCCTGTCTATGGTTACCCTCTTCTAATTGGGCTGACAGTCACAGTTAAAGTAATCAAAACTCTTCTGAACCCTCAAAGAATGACTGCTGTAGATGGGATTAATAAATTGGCTGAGCTCTGTTCACTTTTACTGTTTTCCTCTAGCAGCAAATTTCGTAGGGTAAGACCTGTTCTGTCAATGTACAAAAGTAACACAAGTTATCAGCAAGGTGTTGCTACTGAAATGACTGACTGAATTTTACCAGAGGATCTGGTTAGTTGCGAACAGCAATTTTAGACTGGAACCCCCACATAGGAGTATGCATGGGTTTGCGGACCCCTGGGGAAGAAAACATAATGGAAGCCCTGTAAAGCATCAAATCTTGAACATTTAACGGTGCGAAAAGTTGTCCATTTTATAATCTCCCGCACCTATAGTATACTGATTACTACAGTAGGCCTAGGTACGCAAAGAATTTGTTTACTGTCATTTTTCACTGAAGGATATATGTTCACCACCCTCTTACGTTTTTCTAATGATAGGAAGATTTTGTTGAGGGGCTTCTTCGTTGGGGGTGACTGTTCATGGGCAACTGTCAAGGGGCAAGCCTATATGCAGCGACTTTGTTAAGAGGCAACTTTGTTGGCCGGGGGGGGGGTTGACTGCTAAGTGCTAGGCACAAGTTAGGCTTAAGGACAATGTTCTATTTTTTTACCCAAGAAAATTATTCAGTGTCTGCAATTTAAAGTGAGAATCATATAAGTGCAATTTCTACTGAAGTGGTCCCATGACAGTAGGCCTGTGTCCTCTTTAGGAGCACCTGTGTAAACCAATAATTTACGTAGCTTTCAGCCTACAGAAAGTAGCGCACGATAACGCGAAGTGTGCGGCTGCTTCTTGGTGGGGCCTATTGACCTGGACTCTGGCTGTATTATTCGAGCGTGTCCTGTTATTGATCCGGTCGTAACTTCTGATCAGAGACGTGAAATATACGGCTCTGC
>WURT03092128.1:0-12680 GCA_009936505.3 Holothuria glaberrima | reverse complement strand
GATCCACCGGGATTTGATCCGGGGACCTCTAGTGTGCAAGGCAGTACACTCAACCACCAAGCCAACTCCACCCACCAGGGTACACTACTTCAAATTGGGAGGACTGCATTTTCCCTTTAAGTCATCATGTGATGATATTTTTGTCACTGAAATATTCATTTCATGCAGAATATTTAGTTTACCTTTAATATGAAACATTTTTGTGTGCAGATAATCAGGTAAGGCAACTGTACAAGTAATAAGAGGAAATTTGTAAGATTTGGCTAATGTTGCCAATTAAATTTTGGGCAACTGCTCTTTCCCTTTAAACTTTTTGTGCTTGTAAAATTCTGACCTGGTGAAGCACAGGCATTGTTCTGTAAAATAAGAGCTTGGCTGACCAGCTCAAAATGTGCATAGGCATATATTGACAAATTGAGTGATGTGTACTGTGTGTGACAGCATGTCTGTTGAGTATAGATCAAGATCATTTCAGTGCACAAAGAAGAGAATCAGGGCTTGACATAATTACTTTTTAGCCAAGCTTATATAGGTGTAGTCATACCCCAACTTTTTCTTCTCAACTTGAGTTTACAAGAAGGCTATCTACATTTATGTTTTTTGGGTCTGTTCATTTAATTTTTGCATATGACCTGATTTATGAAGGTCATTGGTCTGCAGGATGTCACTGATGATATAATATACAAAGTGTTAATTTTTTGTGGTACTTTTCATTCAGGGAGTCTTTTGTTCTCTAAGCTCACTCCAATTAGTGAAGAAGTAATGAGAAGCTTGTATCTAATCATGTTTGCTGCAGCTGATCTATGTTGACCTGGGTATAATATTACGCGCTTGAGAAACAAAAATATGTTGTGACTATCGCATAAGGGAGATATCAAGAACATTCTGTACTTTTTGCAAAATAAGTTAGTATTTGTGGTGTTGACCAATGTGAATTCATTTTTTTTTTCTTGAATTGTTCCAAAGAAAACAAACATCCCTTTGAGTAACATAATGAAACACCTTACTCTCATTAAATTGATTTGAATGGATAATAAGTCAGTGCATGGGGGATCATGTTAAAGGATTACTTGAGAATTTGTGCCCAGATGTCTAAGGCCTGAATAATTCCTAGGCTGGCAGTCCCTTATTGTCTGGGAGGGAAGTTGTTAGGGAGGGGAGGGGGGGAGAGAAGGAATTTGTCATGGTGTCATGGTTGGTGATTGCATGTTTGTCTGAGTGGATACTGTCATTAACGGGAATAGCCTGGTTTGGAATTTTTCAGTTGTCTGGGGGGTTAAGGTGGTCTCGGGGAAAAATTATCTGAAGGGAATTCATCTGAGTAGCAATTGTCCCTCAGGGGTAATTAGGTGGGTGTCCGGTGAGGGATGAATCAAGGAGACTTGAAGTTTGTAGGATGAAATGATGTACCTTAAAAGGAAATACGTGCATTTAAAATGCAACAACATGGTATACAAAAAGGGACCCTAAATTGTTATTTAACCATGTCTCACCAATAAACTCTAGCAATAGCTTTATCTCCTCAAAATATTATGCATTACAAGAGTAACAGATGTTGCATCATTTGAATTTTTGATTGTTCGAGTGAACAAATTACTTTGATACAACAAATGATCAAATTTCTTCCTTTCATAGCCTAATTATTTCTTGAGAAGAAAGCTATCCTACTGCTTTATTTTGGATTTCCTATCATTCTGCATTTATTAGTATTGGTTTAAAAAATATGAAATTTTTTTGTGAAACAAACTCAGTATTCCCTTTAACATCACTTGGACAACTTTTTAAAGATTAAATGTGGACCCTCTCCATTTATTGAACATAAATTAGCCTCAGAGTATAGTGTATATTGCTTCTGTTCTAATTCCTCAGCTGGTCCAGTCCTTAGCTTCTATTCTCTTTGATTTCAAACAGGATCAATATATTTTTCATTGTGCCAAGTTTCAAAAGGTTATTTACCTCATCATGTCATCCTTTTGCCTCTTTTGTCTTCATCTTTCAAGTGATGATGACTTCATCCTCGTTGTCAATCAAAACAACTAGACACATGAACACTATTTGCAAACAAACCCCTTTGCATATAGTACATTGCCCTACAACTCACTAAACAAACAATTATTATTTAAGTTTTGGGCTCAGCAATTTTCAGTTTTCAAAATTTAATAAGATATTAGAACCGTAACTATATTCACATACCAGGGTAATTTGCAACAAAACTAATATGTAGCAAAACTGAACCTCCTAAATCACTGTACAATCTGTCTGATTAAGGTGACTCACAACTAGCCTACTGTAGCTTACCTAGGATCCTGGTTTAAAGCTGGTTACTCCCTTTGTATGATTCACTCATTGAATCAAGAAATAAACCACAGGTTTGAAAAGAAATGGGAAACCCTTTGAAAACTACCTGGGTTGGGATAGGTATAAATGTGATTATAGTGAAATATCAGTGGAGAGATTTTTCTTTGCTTGATTTTTTTTTGCAAAATGAGTGCTGGGAATTGTGCTGCATTTTATATTTTTAATATCTGTAGGAAGTGTGATAGTGTGCTATGTCAAGTAAGAATATAATGAATGTGGTAATGTGACAGGATGGGAACATTACGTGATATCGCCTTTACTCGAATCGCCTACCACTGAACAGTGCAAAACCCGACCTCTAGCCGACAAGTCGGGATTTTCCATGATGTTCACACCTTCATATTATAGCCACTGGGACGCTTATCAGGTTTTATAATATTTTTATTGATTTTTCAAAATTTTAGGCTATAATCTATAGGTGCGAACATCAAGTAAAATTCTGACTTTTCAACCAGAGGTTATATAGGTTTTGCACTGTACAGTGGTAGGCGATTTGAGTAAGGGCAATTTGATGTAATGATAAAATGAATATCTCTAGCAGGCTTTTTTGTAGTTGTTGGATTCGAGCAAGCTTGTCCTGTAGAATCCAGCAAAGGAAGTGTCCACATACAATGCTGCCAATTTTAGCTTGTTTGTAGGTATAGCTTAGTCTATTTTGCTCCTCCTTATCTCCTATTTACATATGTATACCATTATTGCCTGCAATAACAGTCCGGCAAACCAAATAACACTGAGGGAATATCTATGACCTGTGACCTATTAGACCTAAATCTTCCTTTTCCATTTTGCCTTCTCTGTGTTAACCATGTCTTGTAACCCACATCTGGTAAAACCATCCTGTAAAGTGTCTATTCCATCTGTTTCCTGCAAGTTTGCAGCTCTCTACTGTGGGATACCTTCTCATCATCATTTTTCATTGGAATCATGAGTATCTTTCTTTTTTAGCCTAAAAACTATCATAATTCTGATACTCCATTAGCTAGCTTAGGCTGGAGGATTACTATTTGTATGCCAAAATGAAAAATTCAGTTAAATTTTAAAAAGAAATGTTCCTCCTCAGTATATTCTTCAGCAGGGAGGGGAAGGGGGCTAGGAATCCTCTTTACACGGACTCTGATTGCTAATACTTTGTAAATCACCCGTTAATGGCCTTTGGTGCCTGAAGTCTGCAGGTGGCAAATAGTAAATAACTGAGAATGCTGGGTAATGTAGGCAAGATCATGATGACAGAAGAACAGGTGTAAAAAACAAATATTTATCCAGACTGATATTCTAAAGTGAGAATCATTTTCAAGTATATTGTAATATCTAAAGATCAAAGAATCACATAGTGGTAATTACTACTTTCATTCTGAATGGAGAAGTGCATTAAACATAGGCTGTAATAGAGATGGCCTTTGTTGTGCTATGGTGCAATACATTACCTTTTGTGACCTCGTGAAAGGTGGGGAGAGGGAAGAAAGGGGAATAAGAAGAGTTTGCATGAAGTCCTGAAATTACTTTGAGTAAGATGTGGCACTTTTTAGTAAATTTCATTATATCATATATATTTTTAGTGAATTTCATTACATCCTATATATAGACACTTAAATTTTCTGATTATTTGTTCAATTGTCTTCAGAGCAGAAATTTAGAAACAATTTCACCCACTTACAGTCTTGTTACATTATGTGTAACGGTTTTCAAGCAAGATGTCAAAACTATTGGTTATGGACCTACTTCTTGGCTGCTCATATTATGCAGATCATTATGTAACCATCTGTTTTATTTACAGTTTATACGCCCTGAAGAATCCTCTACCATGGAAGTCAATAAAAACAACAGAAAGAGAGTATATAATTTGCTTTGGATATAAATTTTGAATATATTATATTTTGACCCATCTGTGAAATACTATAGGCAATTCTCAGTAGTCTATAGTGACAAAAGAAATTCACAAGACTTTTTCTCCAAAAATACCAATTTTATTACTGATTTTGTTTTCAAATTCTCAACAGAATAAGGCTATCATGCACTATTTCAACTTAGGCATAAATAGCCTATGTTTAATAATCACTAATATACCGTTTGTAATGAGTTGCACTTGAAGAGGTTTATTAGATGTATGTTCCAAATTCATAAATTATTGACAAATTTACATGATACCTATTGAAAAACAAAATAATTGAATTCTCCTCTACCATGTTAACACCTTCCCTGCTTTATAAAAGTACCTGTAAAGTGCACATATCAATCAGGGCTTTTAACATACATGCCATTAAAATGGAACCCCAAGTGTTCTTTACACCTCGTTTTCTTCAAAACCCACATCCTGAAGGAAAACCCTGAATTTCAAATGATCTATTGAAATATTCCATTTGAAATGCCCTGGAAGTTTAATTCTTATGTCCATTTGTACTGTGGCAGTTAAATCAGCTCCACCCACATGAGTCACAGCTAATATGGAGGGAAATATTTGAACAATAGTTGAGTCAGGCTGAGTGTTGACTGTGCACTGGGAAATCCTGGAATATGAATGCTGCAAGTTATGTAAAGGTAATTTGACCACTATAAATATGGATTGATGCACTGGGGTAGGAGGCCTGACAAAGAAGGGGTGAGGAAACATATGGAACAAAAAGGGGCCCTTTCAGAGAAGTGGAAAAATGGGAAATGTAAGGAAATGTCTTTATAGTTTTCTTTATGGTAAGAAGAGCATGAAAGAACATTTTTACTGGAAGCTATAACATGCCTGTTTCTTCTACCCTGACCCCCTCCCCTCTAGGTATGACTTCTTTCTCTTGCTAAATTGCCCCACTGTCATTTTGAACTCGTGACAGCAGCAAATCAAGTACAGATAAAGTTATTTAATATTGTGCACAATATTGAGTCAATGATGGCTTCATGTTTTAAAAATTCCATAGATAGTGATCTGTTAGTTTGAGCAGTCATGTGTATCAGCAAGGGGAATTGTAATTTTAAGAGAAGGGAAATCACACCATCAGTAGCATATCTGCCAGGGGAGGGGGTAGGGGGGCAAAGTGCCCACAGACAGTTTCGAGCCGGAAGATCAGCTCAAAGCAATGGGTTGAAAAAGGGCAAATTAGGAAAAAAAGAAAGGGAGATATGGAGCAAAAGGGAACCAAAGATGAATGAAAGGGAAGGAGATTATTTATCAACTCAAAAGTTCCTGGTTAAATCGAATTTTGCCTACCGACTCTAGTGTACCTGATGAAGAGAGACACCTAGAAACACAGTTATTTGGAATTTGGGGGAAATTTTGAGTGGTTCTTACCTTAAATTTTTATTTTTCATGTGCCATAAAGCAGTAGGCCTGTAGGCTTGTGTTAGCAGAGAGGGATGAGGTGGCAGCAAAGCATGAAGTGAGAGCAGTAAAATCTAACAACGATATAAAAAGCATCTTCATGTTTACATGTGAAGGATATTCTTGATGTCTTTCTTTTTCCTGATTAGGCTCATTGGCATACACAGGGGTGGGGGAACTGGGCCATCTCCCTCACAACATACTCAACCTAAATAACCCTCATCCTCTGAAAATATGTCCTCTTTGCAAACCAGGTTGGGGAAAGTTTTACTTGGAAAGATGTTCTTTTGCGCTCTCCCTCCCCCCCTAGTGACCCCAGATATGCTGCTGCACACTAGTGTGGGGATAGATAGATGGGGAAAGAAAATACACACAAATATCTTACAGGGGCAATGCAGTCACCCTATGTTATAATTCATGTACCTATCAACCTTATTGAAAGGTGGTTCTTTTTAATCATGGGACAATATTTTTTTTACTTTATTGTTAAATCCATGTTAATTACACAATTCTCCTCATCTGAAGTTATCCCATTTCCATTATTGCATTTAACCTTTGCTGTGCCTTTTTCAGTGAGATTTACCTGGTTCCTCACCCCATCCCATCTTCCATTTTTGCCTCTCAAGAAGTTTCAGCTATATAATGTCAATTGGTTTGGCAGGGAGAAGGAATTGGCAAGGAGAAGGAATTGGCAAGGGGTGTGAGTAGCCGTTCTATGAGGGTTCAGTTGGGGTTATTGAATATCATTTATGGTATTCCATTTGCCTAGAGCCTATGACAAATTTTCAAACTTTTCTTAGTCATGTATACAGTCACGAATGTAGAAATAAGTCAATATTGACATTAAGCTAGGTACAGTCTGTGTGGCATATTTGTCATTGTGTGTTGAACTAAATTGAAAATATGCAAAGAGAACAAGAGAGCACATATGTGACATTAATGATTTATTACTCATTAGATGCACATGGTATTTTGTTTCAAACAAGCTTGCTGTTAGATATGTCTCTACATGGGTACGCTACTGAACAGATGGTCTCAAGAAGGAATGGCAACATTTGACCTTTCTGATTAAATATGGTAGCTAGTTTGATACATTATTGGTGATACCATATGTGGCTCCCAGATGGGTACTCTGGAGTCCTTTGTCTGCCAAATTAGGGTATATGGAACAGATTGGAAATGTTTTAAAGTTGAAATTAAAGAAAATATGTTATTTATGACAGCATGTAAAAGGGAGAAAAAGGATGGCAAAGTGAGGTCAAATGATGAAGAACTTGTCTTTTGTGATTGCAATGTGTATGTGTTAAGTCATTCACTTCAGGTCTATGTAAGCCCGAGCTTTCCAGCTAGGGGAGAGGTATAAAGCAGTCCACCCTACAAGTTATGGGAAAACTTAAAGCAACATAATAGGGACATGGAAATGTGATATCCTCAAGATGTTAAGAGAGTATTATGCATACTATAGTGTTAATTAGCATTGTATGCAGTTAGTCCTCCCAAGCTTTTGTAATTTAATACCATACTACCAGTTTAGGATTTATGATGCTGTGTGAGATATATCACAAGTGCCAGTGAAGAAATGCTTACTTTTCCATTCTCAACTTTGCATCATGCATCCATACATGCTGGTTTTTAGACCCAGGGCCTGTGACTTCATTTTGACAAACATTGAAGGAGTGTAGTGACATATGGGAGAGAGAAGCAGGCTTTTTCAACCTGGAGGTCTTATGCTCCTAATGTTCCCCCCTGGATAAGTGCCTGTCATATGTCTATTACACTCAACAATTTAGCTTATTTTTGCACATATTGGTACCATTTTTGGTTGTGATGGGAAAGTACAGTACACTGTTCTTGAATAAAATGCTCACACTAATGTTGCCAGTGATATATCACCAACCTCCTGGTTTGTATTATTAGGCTTCATTATACTTTGTATGGCTTCGCCTTGAATGTGTTCTCACCTATGAAAGCAGTTTACATTGCTTTTATGGGATTATCCTACTCTTGATAAGTTGGTATATCTGAAGAGACTGAAAGAGTTATATCTTTCCAATGAGTTTTCCTTCCATAAAACTTTCATTGAATTCATATATCTGAGTTTCCACCATTAGAATTCACAAAACAAGGAGGAAAACCTCAAAACTCAGTCCAGCTCTTGTACTGAGATTTAATTGTGACTTTGTTTGTCAACCAAGTATGGAATATTAATTTAATGGCTCTATATTACAGAACAAGTCACAATGCTCTTGATTTGAAGGTTCCAAGGAGGGCTGATCAGTCAATAAAAAAATTGTTTATTCAGATGTCAAAAAATACCAACTGTATTGTGCCATGAAAGGTTGATATTTATTAAAATAAAATACTGTGAGTGTTCAAATAGTTTGAGACATGATTTTCCTTTTTGACCTGCAGCCTTGCTGGAAGGCATTCATAACTTTTGTGAGTTAATTCCTTGCTTCATTCATGCACTGAACAACAAATGTCTTAATAAAGCTTATGTCAATATCACTGCTATGATAGCTAGCCTGAAAACTGACAAAGAAGGTGCCGAAAATATCAGTAATCTTCTCGACCATACCAGAGAGCAAGGGTGCCATTGAATGGGGTATAATTAAAATTGGTTTGTGGGATAGCCAAATGAGATGAAGGGATTTCGAAAACTAAACATTGGTGTACTTTGGGACAGAGCTGTCTGCTTTAATGGAGAGCAAACAGAAATTTGCCTAAGTTTTGCCAATATTCTGCTTGAGCAATGGATTTGCAGCAATTCCAGAAGGCTGTGTCCACTCTAGCTTCTTTGGATAGGCCATTACTCCAAATGGCCAACTTTCTCCTTGCCTGAAGTTGTCTGAGAGAAAGATAAAGACCACGGATTTTAGGGGAAAATTTATGTAATGGTACTGCAAGTTTCAGTGTTATCTGTCCTGTTTTACTCTTTCAAAGTTAGTAACAAGGTATAAATTCAAGTGACAAACTGAGCAAATCTAATAATCAAAGCCTACAGCTTTGATTAATGACTGAGAATATAGTACTCAGAATACTAAAAAATTGTCATAGGTCAAGAGCATTTCATTCCATGAGAACTCAGCACCTGCTGTTTTTTTTTCCTAGCTTTTACCTAGAGGTCCAGAAAAATTCCATCACATCTCTCATTTTATGGAAAGCCTTTTTTCTGTTCGCTGCTTTTTTCCATGCATGGAAATAAACAATCCACCTGTCCCACAGGTTCGTCCTCCATTAGTAGTTAAGTGTAAATCAAACCTTGAGTGCCCCATTCAGATCGCTGTTCCCATGGACATAGTACTACAACCAGTCAGATAGCCTTCTGTTTTAAGTACCAGTTAGATTATTGACTAATCAATATCAAAAACTGTAAACTTACCCCAAGCATCAGCACCTGCCATTATGCAGTATACTTTCACACTATTGTTTGGTACTGAAGGCAGCTGCTAGCCCAGTGTGGTTTTATGACGTGTTTGCTTTGCCGCGCTTTAACAGAGGGACTTGACACCGTTAAATTAAATGGTTTGAATTGTCCATGTTAGCAAATGAGCATTGTGTATGCAGTGTAAAAATACAAAGTATGGATTTTCATTAGAAGATATTTTTTGTGACTTGTTTGGGTGTGATTTTTAGGATAATATGATAAATTAAAAACTGTGTCATCTAGCTTTAAAGTATAGTCAGTCTGTAGATGGTTCTTAGATGGAAATTCAACATATGCTATTCCAGTCCATTATAATAACTTGTGAAAAGCATGTCAATATTTTAATTGATCATAAATCTAAAGGTTTAACATCTCTTACAATGCAAATGAGGGGAAACATATCTTCTATAGTCATTGTTTAAACTAAAAATAACTCTAAAGTATTCCCTCAGTAAAAGAATTACTTCCTCATGGATAAACTTGGATGCACACCAAAATTGCCAGTGACCTACATAAAGTTGCAGAAATGAATATCCATGTTTATAATATTTGTAAGCTATTAGTATGTTAAATGATTCCTCTTAGATTAGGTAAATGTAAATCAAGGATCTGATTTCACAATTTTTTAGCATAAGTTTAAACTAAAACTTTTCTCAGTTAATAACTTTGGTCACTGGGCTGTCTGAGCTTCCCCACCTTAAACATAGTACTTTGAAACATCAGCCAATCACTTTCAAATTTAAGTATAGTTCTCTCATGAAATTCTGTCTTAAGTATTTTATATGATGTTAATAAAAATCTACTATCATCACAAGTAAACCAAGTCATTATTTTGCTTCAATTTAACACATAGGCGTAGGAAGCTGTTGAAGACTGGGGGGCTGAACCTTGTTTTGGACTGTCATCCTGGGGGAGGGGGTGTCCCCTCCCCATTGGAAAGTCTTTTGATATTTGAGGGTCCTTAGATTCAATTTGGTGCATCATTTTGGACAAATTTTAAGGTAGGTTACCTGCAAATTTTTCATCTTTCTTAGCCCTTTGGAAAATTTTTGGATATTTAAGGGTCCTTAGATGCAATTTGATGCATCATTTTGGACAAATTCTAAGGTAAATTATTGCAAATTTTGCCATTTCTTAGCCTTTTGGAAAATTTTTGGATATTTGAGTATCCTTAGATATAATTTGGTAACTCATTTTGGACAATTTTAAGGTAAATTATTGCAAAAATTTTTGACATTTCTTAGCCCTTTAGAAAATTTTTGGATATTGAGGGTCCTTAGATGTAATTTGGTGCATCATTTTGGACAAATTGAACAGTGTATTGTTGCATATTTTTGACATTTCTTAGCCTCTTAGAAAAATTTTTGGATATTGAGGGTCCTTAAATGCAATTTGGTACATCATTTTGGACAAATTCTAAGGTAAATTACTGCAAATTTTTGACATTTCTTACAGAAGAGGCAAATAAGGGGTTTTTGTCCTTGGAAAGTAGGGGGCTGAAGTATACTTCTGCCCCCACAATTTTTGCTGTTGGGGCTGGCGTCCCCCAGTTCCCAGTTTCCTGTGCCCTTGATTTGATAAAAACATAGTCATAATGTCATATACCACTCATAAAGTGTACCTTTGTTTTATAGAAAAGTGATCAAACTCAGGGTATTGTAGCATGTATCCTTTAATTCTGTATAAAAAAGAAAAACATGATTGCGACAGACCATTTTTAGCATTGAAAATATTTAACAAGTGCTATGCTGAGGGTGAATTGGTACTTCATATTCTGATGTACATCTACATTTTTGGTATAAACAGTGCATGAGATCAATGAGTACATGGTTGTTTCACTGTATCCTAGCAACAGTTGAACCTTACAGGGAAAAAAAATCAGAATTGTTCACGACATTGTTCACTTGTAAAGAATTTGTATCAATGCATACATCCTTCCATTAGTTTAAAATTTATAATTTAGTAATTGTCCCGCTTACAAATTTGGAGTAGCCCAGATTGCTATGCTTGTTTTTTAATGCAATGTTTACATCATCAGCATATCAGAGGCAATGCAACATGAATTGCAGATGTAAGTACTAACTTCATGCATATTGTCAAATGAAAATTGATTGTTTTCAATGATTTTTAGTTATTTAAACAAGTGCAAGAGACTTTTCCCCACAAGCACATCAGTTTACAAGCAGAGAATTGTTTGTCAGCCATGTTGTTGGACTAGATTGGAGATATTTAATGGAAAGGGTGTTGGGAGAGGTGGGTACAGAAACAGGACCCTTAGGGATAGGTCATGGTCACATATTACAAGGATATTAATAAAAAATGCATGCAGCAAACACATGCAATTTTTCCAAACATGCCTCCCCAAGCTAAAAAACGTGTACATGTAAATCATATACTTTGTGCAAAATTACCAAGTTTTGAAACAGTTATGTATTTACCATGTGTATGGCATATATCATACCTCTGTGTGAATGTTGCCCTGTCACAAACTTATTATCAATATAAAATATTGCCAAGCAACATCTGTCTTGATACTTAAATTGAAAAGTGAACATTAATGATGCAATAGTTTCCCCAAGAGTCTGAAATGATATCAATTGAAATCTGGCTTTCTGTAGGATTCAAGTTTACTTGTTTGACATCGTTTGCAGTTACACTATTAAAACTTAAAATTATCGGAGCCCATCAATGTGGCATTTTTTCTCAAACTGAATATATGCTATCTTTTGTACATTTTTTCATGAAAGAGGTAAATGCTGAAAAATCATGGAATTTTGTTTTCTCTTCAAAATAGATTGAATTTGTCGTAAAAATTAAATTTTGCCATAAGTTCCTGAAAGAAGATGTATGGAAAAGATGTGTACTTGTATACTTGTAATTGCAACCAGAGATGCTACATTGATGCCCTCAAACTCAAGTTGTACAAGTGAGAGTAATGTAAATTTGAGTAAAACTTCTTTGCAGTCCCTGGTATTGTCCATGTACATAAATATCCCAATTCCTTTAGGTGGGGACTCTAGGGAGTGTACAGTAGTACTGTAATCCTGCCCTGGTTGGATACAGAATGCTTTTGCAGGGGATGAAATGTCTGTTTGCTGGTTATTGTAAATGTGGTATTGAAATTCTGTTGTAGTGTGTCCATGATCGCACCGTGCGGTGTGCACAGTGGCGGAGATTTCTTCTCAAGAGCGGGGTGGTTTTGCCGATCTTTCAAAAAAATTACTGTGTGAAAAACACAGTCAGTGTGGGAGTTCTTTAGAAGTGAAGGGGGGATTGGAATCTCCCCAATCCCCTGTTTCTCTGCCCCTGGGTGTGCGTTGAATGCACATTTTCAATGTGGCCTCAGAAGCCTGTCAAAGCTGGTGAATGAACATCACAGTCATCTTGAAAATAAAAAAGGAAAAAATCAGTTGCAGGTGTCTGTGGTATAGTTACTGGAAAGTTCCAAATACCAGTATAGCTTGACATTCATGAACACAGAGTCATCAGACAGTACATAGAACAAAATTGAACTGAGTTGTGCAGCTTACACATACGACAAACAAGCCAACACTTGTACATACACCAAAATCAGCTTGCATTGGATGATAT
>WURT03092117.1:0-12049 GCA_009936505.3 Holothuria glaberrima | reverse complement strand
GTTTTTGAAAAAGCAGTAACTTATAACGTGCATAATCAACGACTGTTTCGCAGGATGAACGTTAGTTCGCAATCTATGTACAGGAATTCGAGCTTTTCACCAACTGAAGTTTTTGAAAAAGCAGTAACTTATAACGTGCATAATCAACGACTGTTTCGCAGGATGAACGTTAGTTCGCAATCTATTTACCTGAACAGACAACATCGAGAAATGGATGATCCTAATGACAAGTAATACTATTAATAGTGTTGCTAATGATATTGTTAACGGCCTGAAGGTTATCTTTTGCTTAATCGAGGAAAGTGTTATATTCTGTCATTGCGTCTCCTTGTAAAGAGGAAGTAGTGGGACTAAATAAAATGCAAACATGTTGCTAGCTATTTCTATCAGATGACGGCAAATGTAACTTGTCATACGACTCCGCCATAAATACAATGTACCCACGTAACCACCTGCATAACGCGATAAGCTACTACCCAATCCTATCTTCATACGTGCGTATCCTCAGGGTTACTGACAAGGGGTCACTGTAAACAAATTTATTGTGTACAGCCATCTTTTTTTGCTATTGTATAACAAATTTAACGCACGCATAGCGGCGAGAAATGTAGGCTACAATATGAACAAAATCTGTAGCAGCTCGGCAATCATTAATGAGTGGTATATTCCGATACGCCTTACACACACGTTTCCCTACAATGGCCTTGTCAGGACATAAAAGAAAATGCAATAATATTTGAATGGTTGTGGCAATTGTACGATTTTTTATGAGGAAGACGAGTGCATGCGCATTACCTATTCAGGGCTACGGCCTTTCATGACCCTGTTTTTACTCCGCTGGTCGAGAGCAACACGTTCCTCACACCTTCACGGACACACACCCACACACATACGCAAACCCACACAAATCTTCTTTTAAATATATTTTAACGTTAATTTTATTTACAAAACATGCGTTCCTTGAAAATACTAACTCAATGGTACTTTAGGATGTGCATATAATATAATGTAATACTTTATATGCAATTGATGGGACTACGCGAACTGAGGAACGTCAGACACAAGTGCCTACAGGACAACTGCAGAAATGGAATAGAGAGAGCAAGAGCGGAAAAATCTTCGTGTTTTCCAAAGAATAATGCCCTAAATGAGCAAATGCTTATAATCGCAAAAGCTTATTATAAATAGTACTAAACATACGTGAAAAGATTGTTCTCTCCTGGCTGTGTGACGACTGATATTCAAATTGTCCTCGGACTGTCCTCCTCGGCTGTGTCACACCCCTGCGAAATCTGTTTGTACCCCCATTGGTAAAGAAAACTTGCCAGAAATGTCTATGGGTATAAATTAATATTTTACTGAAGTTTTATCGTGTGTAATGAAAATGAAATATTTGCTCAAATAGCGACATCTTCTTTCTTTTGTTTTACAGAATGGTGCACAAATGAAGGTAAGAAATGAAGTATTTTATATCAGTAATCAATAATCAGATTAATCAGATAAATCAGATTAGAGTAATTAGCTAAGGCGAAAGAAATTGAATTCCTGTAATTCTCTCCTTGTCTCTTAAACATCAAATCAGGACACAAAAGAGGTGGCAGTTTCGAGCCCGTATTCAGAGTAGCAAGTGGGAGGCGTCCTCTGAAAAAAATTCGCCCCCTAAAAATTAAAAATCACCATTGCCTCAATGCATTTAGTGTATCACGACCCCTGAAAAAAATATTTCACCCACTTACCTCTTTAAACGGTTTCCCCCATCCTTCAGTACCTTGTCTGGCTAAAGGTATAGGCAGCCTTACACATTGCAAGGTACATTACATTCGACATTTTTAGTTCTCAAAATGGTGAAAGGCATTGTCATTATGAAAACAGAAGGTCAAAACGCCGGCCGAAAATAACATAACAAGTATTTCTTTTTGGGGAACTCTCTCAATGCTAGGATTTTTTATACTGATTAACACTAGTAAACATGTTTACGTGTTTACTCTAATTAATTGCTTCGTCTATCTGTAAATGTTAACAAGATGACGATTAACAATTCCTTTGAAAGACCTAACAGCAAAATATAAAGACACTATAGAGTAAGAATAGAATGTGAATGTTTCTGTGAAATCTTTATAAGTGGAACCTTAGAAAACTATTTCCAAGCAGTCATTTCGTTGTTCCTAAGTTTTTTAATACTGTCCTAAAATATAAGTCGCAGATATCTGATTAAATTATCTGAAAAGTTTTACCAACATAATGAAGCTATTAATTGCATATAAATCTTGTTACATGTTTGCTCTGTTTTCTTTTCGTCTTGTTTTCCATTTCATTTCCTTCTTTGCTTTTCAACCCAGGACCTCCCCTAAACACTCCAAAATTCTGATCGAACTGAAATGCTATGTTGACACTAAATACAAAAGCAATGGTTATAAACATTTTTTTTCTTTCAATGACTGTGTTGCAGGAATTTGACAAAAACATTGAAGGGATAATATTCCTTCAGATGAGGGAATTATTTGACCCTTCATCCTCACATCGTGTTGGTGTGTCGTAAAATCCCATCTAACTAACTAACTAACTAACTAACTATCTAACTAACTTCATCCTCACAACCACGTTTTTGTGTGTCCAGAGGACTGGTACAATAATTGTTCTTTTTTTTTTTTTTTTTTTTTTACAATTTGCAATTTAACAGGTTACACACGAAATGGTAAGTGCCAGACATCTACTCTATTCTTAAGCCTACTCTATTCTTTGGCCGGCCCGACTTAAACCATTTGGTTAAAAACTGGCCCGAAAAACCTCATCTAACTAGCTAAACTAACTCACTGACTCACTAACTAACTAATTAACTAACTAACAAACTACCACAAACCAAACATAAATTCTTGAATCATGTCCACCTGGTCAAGTTAAGACAATCCCGGCTGACAATCCGCAGGATGTATTTTCTCAAGTGAAAAAACTTCCCGGTTGTAACGGTGCCAAATATTATGCTGTATTGAGTTTTTTTAAATGCTAGGGCACCATTTTCTATAAAAAGGAGACGTGAAAATTGGCTTTCATTAACGTTGAATACGTCTGTATATGACATTTAAAAACAATGATTAAACGGGTAAATTGACTACGGCTGACAACTTGAAACGCCCCAATTTTGCAATACTTTTTTCATGGTTTGTAGCTAGGCAGCGTGCTGTATCTAAGGAGGTTGTTTTATGTCTAAAATAAGTCAATACAACAGTAACCAGTATACAAGGAAGATCGCAAGAAACTTGTCGCCATCCCACCTTTGTGCTTTTTTTCTACAGTCTACGTACTTAAAAAGCAAATAGGGAATATGCCATTCACTTGATGTTATGTATGCATTGCATCACAGGCAAAATTGCAGCTGTGTAGCTCAACGATTAATGTACCAGGGCAAAGTATAAGCTAATTAAGCTATGTCTGGTAAAGTAAGCAAAGTTACATTTCTCTTTGGGTTTAAATAGAATCACGTTGTCTCAACAACGGTGGTCAGTTCATCTCGCCATTACACCGTTTGTTTGAGTTGAATGAAGAAGAAGAAATAGGTGAGGAACTTTCATGGGACTAATTTATTATATACAAAGTCTCTCTCTGCAAGAAATCACTACTGTGGAATTACGGAATAAGCATACACAAGGACTGTGGCTTTATTGGTGAATTTCGGACTTGATACGTAGTAAGGTTTACCAAATAGTATAGGCTACAGAACATTTAAATTGTGCGACCTTCTGCAGAAGGAAGGGTTTTGTATATCATTATGAGGGTTCAATAGGAATAACCTACGTGCATTTCATGTTACCGCTTCACCTGAATACGTATTGCTTAACTTGTCGTCGGTTCCGCATCTGTGGCAATTCAATAGAAAGCTAGTTGATTCATCGTTGCTTATTCAATATGAATGATTGACCATATGCGTACAATCAAGGCTAAAGGCCGGATATGAAGGCAAGTATTTGAAAGACATATAACATGCATATTCATTACGATGGCGAAGATTGTAGCTCCTTTTGTGACAAGCGGGACTAATGAAAATTTATAAGGAAATCGTACATTAAAGTAGAAGTAAATGATACTCTCCTTTGTGGTTCCTACAGGATTTATTGTGTTTAATGTTAGTCTGTCCAGCTGCAATACTTCCAATGTGGTTACGACATTTGCTGAGGATGGTGGTAACTACTTAGAATACGACGAGACAAAAGATGCTATTGTTGTCTCTAGCCGTATAGATGTTGACGTGCTAAAAAATGATGTGGTATGTATAACGTTGCATTAATCTTTCCATCTGAACCTGGACGCAACTGATCGTTCATATAAACAGTATGCCTAAGGTCCATTTGCTGTGAGGGTCGTATTCCTTATTTACGTATTAAATCATGATGACTGGGGTCTTTTAGGTAATTATTTAACTTAAGTGGTTTTAATATTCCCTTTTCAACAGGTGTGGGAGTTCATCGAAGGGAGTCTCAATTGTGTTGGAGCACCACAAAGTGAGTTGAGTGACAATTCACTACACCTTTATTCGCCTCTTTATATTACACCAGAGTTAACAAGGTCTATCAGGGAAGCTGTATCATGTCAAGTATCTATAGGGCATTTGGTTGTTTAGAAATAGTAAGAAATTATTCGAGGAAACCATGCTCACAAATATTTTTACTATCAAGCACACTAATATGAGCAAAAATTGGGGTAATTGGACCTTTCACGATTGCATACACAGTGCCACAAAAGGCTACATGTTATTTCAATCTCTGAACCTTGTTCCCTTAGAGCGGCAACGTAAGTGACCTGTCATTCCCGGTTAAGAATCCATGATAGCTCGGTTAACTAAATTCGGCCCCTGCTTGCCAACAAGAATTTTGACACTGCAAGAGATCACGCAAGTTAACTTCTTTTCCCCTTTTATCTGGCGTTGACAAAATACTGTACCACACTGAAGACAGGTGTATAAAGACCTGCAAACATAACCTTAAAATAACAACTTTTCTTCTTTGCCTTCGTGATAAAATATTTTTTATTGCAGTTGAATTCCGAGAAGACTGTAATAAAGTTCTTACCTTTTTCACAAGAAATTACAAAACTGTCCCCTTAACTGTAACAACTGTATTTGGGAGTCTCTGTAACCAATGGAGGATATAAGGGGTGGAAGTGGCCAGCAAATATTTTCCTAATAGTTACTTTATTTAATTTTAATCAATGTGTAAAGATGGATCGCTATCTTCACAAATTGTTCGGTGCTTTTGCTGCTTTTTCATTCCTCTGACCCTGGCCTACCATTCCGTGGCGCCCCATGGTCGTGTTTAAAAATGTTAGATACGCTACAACTGGTAACTTCTTTAAAACATACCCGAGTAATCCATGCATGCTATTTTATCATGATCTTTGATACAAATTACGCCAGCTGATAGGTGTTAGTTTTTATGTTACATATTGTACATCCGACAGAGTCTATAGATCATACTACACTGAGAAAACTGAGCTTGTATAGAAATGTGGATAATCCTACAATATTTACACTTCTAACAGTTACCTTACTCCACCACGTACACCTTATCCTCTCTTATAGACTAGAGGCGAAGTCTGAAAATATTTCGACCCCCTGGGACAACTTTGTAAAAGTTGAAACCTACCCTTAAAATGTTCCTTAAGATACCAACTTTCATTTTCTGTTGGTTTTCACCTTTTAAATTTACCCGAACATGGTAATTAGGAGGGTCAAAGGTCATTTTTCACCTAAACTTCAACAATCTTGGTACCATACATGCGTGCTTCACATTCAGTTTTTTCATGGGGAGGCACTCCTTGAGTGTAGTGTGGTAAATATTTTGAATAAATTTACAATAAATATCCCTGAACTGCAATCAATGTATAAAATCATTAATTATCAATATTTACTATGGTTACTTTGAATATTTTCATTAACTTTTCCCACGTCATGATATTGTAATAATGCATCTTATGTATGTATTGCCACGTGGAGATAAAGCGTCTCTCAGTAAAGATCGTCATACGTTCTCCTAACAAGCAGTAACATCTCTAGACCTAACAACTTTTAAAGGGAAAGAACCACGCAAAAGATTGCTGGACAACAAAGTCTACACATTGTCATCAGAAAAAGGCACTATCAACACCTTGATAGAGTCTCTCCTTTCACTCAAACTTTTAATGGCGTTTTGATATCATAAAAGATGTTTCTAGGTGATTATGCTCGTTATCAATAAACAGGGACTATTTGTTTCTAAAAAAGGAATGTTTTCAAAGAAAAAAAATACATAACTACAGAGAAAATCGCATGAACTGTTACGAAGATCCTATCTCCTGGAGAGGCGAGAAGGCTATGCCATTAGGACATTCATTTTCACTAATTTCCCCTAAATCACGTAATGGCTTGTAAAACGCAGGTAACAAACTCACACTTCACAAATAATCTTCGATGTAAGTTCTCCCTAACCACTGTTTTAGCCTGTATGGGAGGACAACTATAGTTTAATCAGCAAGATAAATTTACTAAATTTCGGAATGACGGTGGGCTGGAAACAATGTGCCAATCGACTAGGTTCCTTAAAGAAGAGATATCACCCATAAATTTACCAAAAAACAAAAACCAAAACACACACTCAAAAATAAAAAAAAAAAAAATAAATAAAAATAAAAAAGAAACTCGAAAACCGACTAACTCCCTCTCAATAAAAAGAAGATAGCAGAAAAATGTGTGTTGAAACAAAAAATCCATACTTGGTCAGTTTGTAAAGTTAAAATGTAGTACTTGCGTGACTTCCCGAGCAAAGACGCTTTCTGCCGTAATAAAATTTACATCATGTTAGGAAAGTTTTAAACGAACATTTACTGTTTATGCATGGGATATTGCGACAACCTACCCATTTTCACTGATCTAGTTCATGTTGGCAAATAGTAATTGCATAGATAGAAACGCCGTAATGTAATTAATAAAAAATAGTTGTGTGATTGCTGCACATTTAATCTAATTAATGCCGCAGTTCCACACAATACTAACAACCGAAACAAAAAAATCGGATTTCTCAAATACAGCTATACAGCTACGAAAATACAATATATGGTATAAATATTTTCATTATATCCCACTTAATTTAAAGGATTGCACTGAGCAAGTTCTCGTCAGGGGTAGGGGCGGAGGCTATCCCCCAAAACCAGGACAAAAGCGACAGATTACTGGAAAGGTGGTAAATAAAATTTGCAGCGCTATAGGGGCGTAAAAATTGGGGGTTTTAGTGGAGAAATTTTTAATATTGGTATTGCGGGCTATTTAAAAATTTGAATATTTTTTTAAGAAAATGGAACGGGGGGGGGGGTTCGCAGTGTATTTTGGAAACCGAAAATGTGAGGCTTTGATTGAAGCAGTTGTTCTCTTTGAGAGTAATTCAACTAAACTGTTGGGCCGACCAGTCGCTGTCGGAGATTAAAAACTTCATCGCACACACTCATTCTCCTAAAAAAAGATTGGAAACTTTTCCCGACGAGGGTTTCATCTTTCCCCGAAGGGGACCATGGCTTTCTCACCCCACCTGGCCTCATCTTTGTCAAAGTTGCTTTAAAATATCTGAATAAATGTTGTTTCAAGTCCTATAATTTTGTGAGGGGTCCTTATGGGAAAAGACGAAAAATGCAGGTCAAGTTTAAAAAGTGCGATGACCTTTGACCTTAAAACTTTGTATGTTCGGAAACTTAAAAAAAATTCAAAAATCAAAAGGTTGATTTAAGGCGTGGGATAGTTTCTGGACGTTTTTCTTCTCCGTTTTCACCAATGGTCTAGAATTGAATTGAAAGGTGTTGACAACAGACCGTCCAACTTGTCTAAGTCTGTTATTCAAGTTTTTTTTGTAAAGGCTACGAAAACACTTTATAAACAAATTGTAATTCTTTTATTTTCATTACATTTTGAACACTTTAACACTGTACAAATTATTCATTTTAACTCACAGCATTTTATATATCACGTTATGTTAAAGTGTGTCAAAAATACTAAAATCTTAAAAAATTGACCTTTTTGAACTTGACCTTGAAAATTTGCATCTTCGGGAACTTTTAAACGGAAAATTTAAAGTTACATTGTAAGCAATTGTTTTAGCATAGTCGCTATATTTTACAAAACTGTCCCTAGTGGGTCAATTTTTAGAGTTCTTTTTCAAATTTGCCATATACCTTGGTGAAGAGATTCAAGTTTATTCATTTTGTTACCGTATTTCTGGTCCTTCCAGAATCTGACCAATGATATCATCTGCTGTCTTTCTAGGCATTTTGTTTCACCATTAAACTAATCAACATTAACGACAACCTTCCAGAAATAACAGTGGATGAAGAAATAGTATATGTGAGAGAGGTCAGTATCTATCGTCACTCTTTCTAGCGAACTCCCTGCTATACTGAGCACAACCAATTACAACTACCTGGTACATAACGTTGAACTAGAAATTTGCTTACGGGAACCATAACCATTGTTTATGCAAGCGATTACTAAATGTAGAAACTTTTACTTCACTGAATGTAATAAGTCCCAGATGTCACAAGGAATTATTGAACTGAAAAAGAGATCACTTTACAACAGATCACTTTAACAGAACTGTCTTGTTTCAAAGATTCAGAATACAAGATTACTGACACGTTATGCCTGGTGCAGAGTAGGCCTACAAGGCTGCAGTACGAATCCTTAATTAAATGTCCAGCAAAATTAATTTTGAATATTTAGGAAAAAAATGGACACAAGTTATGTTTATCTTTGTCAGAAGTATTTTTAATGATTACTTTTCTATTGTTATGATATATTAACATAAGTATTGCATTCACGGCCATTTTGCTTTCCCGCCATCTTGGTTTACCTGCATTCCAAAAGAAATATCTTAAAAATAATTTTGGATTATTTTTCATAAAATCTGGCCAGATATGAAGGGCAAATGTGTCAAAATTATTTTTAATGATTATTTCCTATATTGTCCATCATATGTACTATTTGTATGTAATTATTAAATGATACCTTTGACGAATGTTGTACATATGAGAAATAAATTGAATTGAATTGAATTGAATTGAACTTTCTCCCGACTCAACTTCAGTGTTGTAATACTTTGCTCTCATTTAAGAAGTTATTGAAAAACTATGTCATTCACAAACAATATTGATTTTTCTGTTGTTGTTATCTATGTGTGATTAAGCGTTTTTTGTCGTAAGTTTTTGTTTGTTTATAGGAGGGCTCATACTACAAGCTCAATAGAGCTTCTTTTGAGTTCCTGAGTCATTTTCAGTTCTGTCATATTGTGTTATGCTTATTAATTATGTGTATCAATTTTATTTCTGAAAAAGTGACTAGAATAAATGTTGTGGAAATCAAATTAATCAATCAAAAGAGTGAAATTCTACCAAAAAGAGTGACTACAGTGACCACTCTCGCTTTTGAGTGACATTCCACTCTCCGTCGAGGTACATTTTTACGGAATTAGAGTTAATTACCACTCCAAGCAGAGTGGAATCTCAATCGAATTCCACTCTATAAAAGAGTGGTCACTGTAGTCACTCTTTTACATTTAGAGAGTTGGTGATATGATTCAAAAAATAAATGGTTTCCGTACTTGGATATCGAGGCAACACCCGAGGCGTTTAAAAGGGAGTCTTAGCAACCCATTTTATGTTTTGATGAAATAACCTAAATAAAAGATTTCAACTGTACAAGAATATTGTGTAAAGGTCACATGTAAAGGTATCAGACGACAAAACCCTAACTCAAAATATTATTCTCAAATAAATTCATCACTAGATACCTTTTTGTTAGTTTGGCTGAAATGATAAAATGGTATGATTTTCCAAAAAAGTGATGTAGACTTTCCTCAGGGGTTTAATGCTGTCGTTTTTAAATGACATTTTAAGGGCACATTGTAATTGACAACCAATTTTTTCATTTTATGTATCATTGAGAAAAATAACTCTGATTTTGACGGTACATCGATCCACAGTTAGAGATTCAATTCGTCAGTAGTGCCATTGCCACTCTTACCACCGTGAATGGTGATCTCGGATCTTCTAAATCAACATTGTACGAAACAGCCGAAAAGGTAAGAAAATTTAATTAGATGATTCATCTATAAGGGATTGGTACAAATTGTACAAAATAGTTTTCCAGTCTTAATGCTACTTAAAGGGGTTTGTATGTGGCTAAATTGAATTACTTTAAAATGCAAAAACTGTTCTGTTTTTTCGGGGTTAAAACCGCATCTCAATCGCATTTATCAATTGATAGATAATAAATTTCAAAGAAGTGTATTGTTTCTAGAGGTACAGTGCATTACAGGAAATATGTGATGAAATAATGGCGTATTGATTAGATGTAGCATTGTTTTCTCTTTGATACCGACGATACCGGCACCACGGAGGGCAACATTTAGCACCTGTGTTTACTGTTTACTAAACCCGTAAAAGTGTGTAGTTTTATGCTAGATCTACATGGAAAGAAGGATATCTTAGAATCTAGAAGGTGAGGATCCTGATATATATGCCCTTCCACGTTTTCCCTTATCATAAACACAGGAATAGGAATTCAATTTGATTTTTTTTAAATGACACTTTCGTCGACTGGGAAGGTGTTGATTCTTATAATTACAATTAATAAAACATATCTCCCGATCACATTGATTCCAGAATTTCAGTCTAATTGATGGCGACTGAAGAATATTCAGTCTTGCATAAACTTTCATCTTTTACCTACGTAATTGTGATGGCGACATTTTGCAAACTTTTTGTCGTTTTTGCCAGCGTCATTAGAAATCTCTCTCTTTATTATTTGTAATCCAATTTGACTATCATTTTGTCAGTGTTTTCCTTGTTAAGTATTTCATTGATACAATCATATTTAACGTTGATAGAAAAGTTCCTCGTTGGTCATACCTAAGTTGATTGCGAGGTATTTCCGTGTAAACAGTGCCTACCATTGATGAAATTTGACGCCTTTGAAAAATATTTTGGGTTGCCAGACCTAATTAGGCATCAGTGTAAAGAAGCCACGGGCTAGTAAAGTGTAATATATTGACATTGGTTCCACATTCTAAAGGAATTTTGAGTAAAAGCTCAATCACAATCACAAGGGAGTTGCTATTTGACAAAACTACCTACCTGGACGAGACAGTATGAAATTTCCCTATAGGTCTGCTAAGTACAGTGCATAGGTAACAGGTTACGCACATATAATTGAATAAACGACCAATTAAACTGTTATCCCTCTCATCTCTGACATATATCCGTAAACTAATATAAAAAAAAATTCCTAGAACAGTGACAATGAACGACATGTAATGTCCACTGCACTAAAATCGGAAAAATCCATTTCAGATAGTAAGAGAATTCGTACTTAATATATGATGTAGGTGGTTTAAGAATATTCGTATTTAAGCTTGCTATATATCCCAATTTATCTTTTTCTTTTAACATTTTTAGGCACAGACCTCTCAATGCATTGCGCATATGTTCTTAAGGCACGATATTTTGCACAAATGTTTTAAGCCCCTTTACATCTGTAATGGTATGTGCCAAATACCCAAGTTTTAACTGCCTTTCACTGCACTTGGAGACGTCCTAAATTTCTCCTGATTTCCACTGTCCAGCCAATTTTTCGACACGAGATATGTACGATTCGAATAACAACTGATTTCTCAATCTGGTGATGTATGTTTTTTGGAGAAAAATAAAGGCTAAAGTAGGATAAGGGCAATAAAATTGTACAGCATTCCTCTAGGTCTGTGCAAACAAAACGGCGTCTGTTTAAACGTCTGCCCTTAACGTCACAGAACCGTTGACCAGTTCGGACAAAGTACAACCCAACCACTCGCTCTTCAAATAAAGAATTTTTTTTTATTTTTGAAAAAGGCGTAATGTTCCGATACGTCGAAATAGATGAAAATCTGAGGACTGCAGAGCTGAATATTCATACTTTCAGCACACGTTCGAACTACAATCTTGGACAAAACTGTTGGGACACTTTGTCATAATATTCTTGAATCTCATTTCCCAGGTTTGCATGAAA
>WURT03092106.1:0-12681 GCA_009936505.3 Holothuria glaberrima | reverse complement strand
GTTGCAGAATAACAGGTCAGTGATTAACCAATCAGAATGCAGGATTCTCAATAACGGATGGCTAGAGGTGGTAGAAAATAAAATAAAATACATGTTAGTGAATAAAGACAGGTACAGAATGCTAATATTGCAACATCCCTTAATTGTTGTATAATGATAAAATGGACAAAAGAGCTTAACACAGGTTAGAGGGTACAAGACAATGAACACACAGGTATTAAACTGAAGATGAACTGTTAAGGTTTTTTCAAAAACCAATTAATCTGATCTTCCAACTCCCATGCCCTCAGGTCTGCTCTGAAAGTAAACCTTTCCGTTAACCACATGTACATCTCCCACAATGTGACTACTGACTCGTCGTGGGCCCACTCGCAATGCCATGGCTGTGTTGGGCAGTCTCTGCTTTCTTCACGATTTCTCCCCCATTGGAAGTACCAATCATTTCTGCCACTATTTTTCCGCTCTTCCTCCCAGCTATGGAAGCGCTCAAAGTACCATGATGCATCAGGATTTTCCTTCCTCCTTCTCTGTCTGTCATGTGCTCTGCGGAAGAACCATTCATCTGTATTGATGTATCCCCCACCCATTTGTTTCTTTTCATGGAACACATTATCTGCCTCTCCTCTTGCAGGAGGCATCACCACAGCTTCTAGTGAAACTCCTCCTTCATCTTTCTGCTTATCTTCAACATCTGAGGTTGACATTGTTTGTTGGGAGGAATTTTGCATCTGCACACTTGGAAGCTCTTGCGGATTAAAAGTAACAGTATGAACATTTTCTGTAGCTCTAGTTCCTTTGCTGCTGAGTCTATTGCCATCAACATTCTTACCAACTTCTTCTTTAGCCGTCCTACCTCGCTCCATTTTCTCTTTCTTTTTCTGCTTTTCAACCCCTTTCTTTGGCTTTGCTTTATCTTTTGCCTCCTTCTGCAATCTCTGCCCTGACTGCTTCCCTTTAACCTTTTCTGTAACTGAGCTTCCTCCAAAATTTGATGCCTTTTGCCGTGTTTGACGCTCTTGTTTCCTGAAGAACTTTTTAGTCGTCTTTTGGATGTCCTCTACCATATCCTCAAATTCATCTTTCAAATCTTCAATATCTTCATCATCCACATCCTCTTCATCGATAAATTCCTCCAGCTCCTCCATGAAGTCTTCAACTTCATCCACATCTTTTCTAAATCTCTGTTCCCACAGCCACTGTCGATAGCTGATCATCTCCTTCAAGAGGCGGGCAGCGTCAATCTTGTGGTTCTCCACACATCTCACCTCACCCCCACAACTCATATCCATGGAATCAAGTACCTTCTCTATGTTTAACACAGGAGGTGGACTTTTTGCACCAATTTTCCAAGACTCTGGAATGTTTCTCATCCCAACATCCTCCTGAGTTTTCTTGGAGGATGAATATTCCCTTTTAATTTCCTTAGAGTGGATATTATCAATGTTTCCTAAAAACTTCTCAGACATATGCTTCTTGACATCAGCCTGCTTAGGTTCTGACTGTTGTCCACCTTTCTTATTTGTTTTCTTTGGAGTGACCATAGCTTCTGTTGGTTTTCTGGTGTGTTCTTCTGGTTTCATATTTCTGCCTTTCTGATTCTGTTGCTCTTCAACATTCCTACTTTTAACAGTAGCTGGTTGGTGTTTGACATTCACATCTTTTGCATTCTTGCCAATGTTCCTATTATTTCTCCTCCCATGCTTGCCGACACTTTGCTGCAAATTTGTTTTCCTAGCCCTCTTCCCATTGACGTTACGATGTCCACGTTGGTTATTTCTTCTACCACCCTTGCAATTTCTACCCCTGCAAGTCCTCCCAGTCCCTGCCTCGGACCAACATCTCTTGACAAATCGGTTCACTTTCTTTACCATGGGTTGAATGTGGTCTTCATTTATCTGAGAAGCTGCAGTTTGAACTGAGCCCCACGCATCCTCCACAACGTCTTTTAAATCCTGGACACGTTCCTTGACAATGTCAGACGCATCCTTCAGAGAAACATTTTGCCCTATGATGTCTCTGGATGCATTTTCCACAATTCCCCAAGCAGATTGTAAAGCTTGAGTAATAACATCTAAATGATCTTCCTGTTCTTCTCTGTGTTCATCTGTAGATTCCTCGTTGCTACTACTGTCTATGATGGCATCCTGGATATTTCCTTTACTATCTACAGCCATCCAATTGTCATTCTTTGTCCACATCCATTCCTCTTTTCCTTCCAAGGTTTCCTCCACCTCTTTTACAGCCTCTCTCTCATCCTTTGTTAAAGCATCTTCCTCCCTCTGTTTTTTGCTCTCTCCCTCACTATTCTCTGGGTCTTCCTCAACTAACTTCCTTTCTTTTGTTTTCAAGACTTCTCCCATTTGTCCATCCATAGAAAGAGGCTCTAACTCATCTAAATGTTGCAGCTGCTTTTCAATAACCACATCACCAGCATCATGCTTGACCTCCTCTCTGACTTCCAATTTCTTAGACATTTCCAAACTTGTCTTCAGTTCAGCCTTTGGAATCCAGTTATGACAGTGTTCAGGCTCAGCATCATCAACACATACCCATCTTGCATCTGGATCCATAGTGGTAACCCTAAGGTCATTTGTTTCCAATAAATCTGTCACAAACCCTGCTGTTGTTTGAACCCCCTCAACATTTTCAATATCCAAGCGTACAGCATCAACTAAACCCCTGTCCAGTATATTCACATCACTATCCAAACCATACTCCTCCATGTTGAGGGAATTACCATTTCTACTGTTATCACTGGCAACCGAGTCTTCCTCTATTGATATATCATCACAGATGATAGGGTGCAACACAGAATCCTCCTTTAGAGTGTCAATAGCAGCATCCCCCAACATACTGTCACTAGATTCTACCTTTTGTAACTCCGTCTTGACCCCTTCATGACTTATACTAAGTGACACCAGATGAGCTGGAACTGCTACCTCATCTTCTTCTTCCAGGGACACAGAATGACCAGGTACATCCTGAATTACTTCAGTAAGAGGTGAAGATTTGACTGATATGACTTCTCTTTCCTCATTAAGAGGGGAAAAATAACCCGGCAATTCTTCACTTTCATCATTGATTGCTGTAAAATGAGTTGGAAGTGTCTCACCTTCCTCAACAAGAAAGGCAGAATGAGCTGATAAGCCCTTACTTTCCTCATTCAGGAGTGAAGAATGAACTGGTAATTCCTCACTTTCGTCAAAAACAGGTGCAGAATGATGTGAATCACTTTTAAATCCTTCACTGAGAGGTGGAAACTCCCCCCGCAGGACTTCACCTTCTCCATGAGCGGATACAGTAGGAGCTTGTGTTGCCACAAAATTAACAAATCTCCCAACCATACTTGCATGACTTGGCATCTTGTAGTCTACCCCATTTATCATTGGTTGCATTCTCTGACTGGATGGCACCTGATCAGCTTCCATCCCTTGTCCCTCACTCCCATCATGCACCCAGTATTCCTGTTCACTAGAAGATCTCATATCCATGGCAACCCATGAATGTCCATCTATTGAATCAGCAGGACATCTGGTATTGCAGAATTTGGAATACCTCATCCCAACATCACTGCATCCTGAACAGAGCCTCAGTTCTTGAGGGTCTTCAACTCCGATGGTCAAGCTACTGTCTGCATTTTCGGGGGATGAGACCTCTTTCACCAAATCCTCTTTTTCTTTGGCACAACTGTGCACCTCCTTTTCTTTCTCCTGATAGAGCCGGGCAATCTCTTTCCGCCTATCCATGCAAGACACCAGCTCATCTTGGAGGGACCGCAACCGGAGTTTCTGTCCTTCTTGCACACTTTGGTGGTGGCTGACCATTTGTGATGAACCTATCAGGAGGAGTAGAGTAACAAACAAGTTTAGTTATAAAACAGGGAACATGCAACAAATTGTTTAAACTGTGTACAGATCATACAAAATACAGAAATTTTTAGTCTGAGGAACATTCAGCAAATAATAGCAATATTTCTGCACCTCAATAAACTTCAGAAAGTTTTAGGACCTAGGTGAAATGCAGTTAAAACACTTGCAGTGAAGCTGGCTGTGTTAACTTGTGACATTTAAGCACACCAGTAGCTGAAAATAGTTGTGGTGGCAAACAGAGGCACCAATTATATGGATATCAGGTAAGCATGATACCAAAGCCCTTCTATTGCTATACTTGGAAGCCTCTTTGGGCCAACAAATAATTATCTTTAACTGTAAACTATTCTCATGGCTTTGGCAAAGGGATCTCATCTTTAAACTTTTCATTTTTCACTAGAGTCTGCTTTGAACACTATGCACTCAGTTTACATACTGATAATGTTGGAAGCAAAAAGCACATATTGTACCACATTGTCCCTTATTTACAATGCAGAACTATGTGACAATCAATCTCAATTCCCTAACCCATTTCAGGTATTTCTATTAAAATAAAAAATACACTTTTAAAGGGACAATTCCCCCCCCCCCCCAAATATGTACCCTACTAAGAACCATGGAGCTATAACAGATGGAGAAAAAGCAGAGAAACTTTCTTTAAAGTCATCATGGGTTCTGACATTCCAAGAGTAATGATCCGTGGATATCCTCAGTGATTTATCCACATTTGCTGACAAATAGTGTTACGTAATAGGTAAAGACAGCTCTACGCAATCAGTCTGAATCGCATGTGTTAAAGGTCTGGTGACATGCATGCCACCAAAAAAGAGCTGATTCACTTGTCAGTTAAAGAATTGAGTCCTCCAATGAAAAAACCATTGGATTACTATTTCAATATCTTTTACAGTTCTCAAAATATACATCTTCAAAGTTTGATGGTTTCTGAAGTACATCAATGCCTCCGCAAAAATAATGATGTGGTGTATTGCACAATGCTAATATTTCTTTTGTAAACGCTACAAATTATCTCTTAATTACTGCTCAGATAGTTTACAGTTTGGTGAGTGAAATCAATAATTCTCAGGAAAACAATTTTAACTTTCATAATCGACCCCCTAGGGAATAACAATGCTACCTGTGTCCTTGAAATTAAGGTTGTAAGAAGAAAGGCTAACATTAGCCATATATGGTAGGTCCATCTTTGGATGTCACACTTTTGCATATTAAAGGGGATCTTGAGTTGACATTGATTACTTTTGTGATGAGTCTGAAGGAAATCATTGCATGACAATGTTTCTAATTAGCTGCATTATGTTTCACTTCCTACAATTACTGAAAATGAGAGAAATTTTAGTTTTTTGTGGAAAGGGATTGCTGATAATAACTACATAATGGTAAAAAGTGTCTGGTCACAAATTTGTAATAAATGATTTTAATTATTAATTACACCTCATTACCATTTCAGTTATGAGTCAGATGTGCAAAATCTCTTAGTCTGATCATTTACCATCAAGATGTGAGCAAATCTCAACAGGTGTGAAAAAATCATGAATTTTGTGAACCAACTCAAATGAGCCCCTTTAAGCTCATGTTTAGTCATGATACAAGTGTGACATAAAATTAACCTCTCAATGGTCAACATTTGATGCATTTTACTTTAATTTGCGGCTGTTTTTTTTTACTTTTTACTGCTTCTTATATCATATATCCAACTATGTAATTTTCATGTCATCAGACCTTTAACACTCTGTGAAGTGCATAAGAATTGAAATGCAAAAAAGAAGCAAAGTTTAAAAAATTTTATCAGAAAAGTATGCACCAACACACATTCAAGAGGCATACCGTAATGAAGATGAAGCAACTATCTTTTCACTCAATTAATCTCTTTCTTTAGGAAACTTTCGGAAAGACTCCAAAATTCTTCAAAAACATTCTGGGTCATTTTCGGGACACATAATTTTTCGTTTTTAACAAAGGACGCTAATTTTCCAATCACACCACCAAATTTGACGGGGTTTTCACCTTTAAAATGATATCAAATTTGACAAAAACTGAGCATCCACTTCAAAACTGAAGTTCTGACGATGAGCAAATGCGCATTTCATTCCAGCAGTGAATATTCATGAAGTTTAGAAATGCAAAACAGATGTTTGTTTAAGTATGGTGTCACAAACACAGCTTAGTGTCGGAACCCATGATGGTTCTTCAAAGGAAATGCCTAAGACGATTAAGATAATAAAACCGGCTAATGAGAACAAAAGTCTTGAAAGGAGAGGAGATTGGGTCGGGTGAGGTTGTCTTTGATTAAAAGGATTAGATGAGTGTTTTATTGCATTTGAGGAGTTCTGCTTTCACTCCATCCATAATAGCTCCATGTAAGAACCCTAGAGCCAGGTAAATGAGGACCTGATCTGAACCTTCTCCAGGAAAATTACCATGACTGGTCTGAGACATTTACAGAGTAACTGGAATGTATTCGAACACTAAGACTCACCAACAAAGTGGCCAATGCCTAAGGTGAGACCAGCTGTCAAAACAAGTACAGCCAAAATGGTCAGTTTGCTGTTGAAAACATCATTACGTTTGTGTAGGTACTGGCGAACTGCAGGGGGAACATTCTGCACCATCATGTTGACTGGCAAGGGCTCTTCTGACGTGTAGCTGGAATTAGAGACTTCACTCTCTGTGTCGCTTTCCCCTGCTTCTTCTTGTGTGTCTGAAGCTAATCCTGTTCACAAAAGATGGCAATAATTTGACATTTTTGTTTAACTTCAATGAAACATTTCTTCTAGGTGTTAACAATATCTCAAATAGTAATGACTTCTTGTAAAGAACTGTAAATTGCACATTTACGTAGACAAAATATGATGGTGCATTTTCCCAATAAATACCGTGAAAACCAGAAATGTTTTCTAACACTTTGAAGCAGGGGAGGGTATTTGTATGATAATACTACAATTTGACACTTGTTACCATCTCTGATTATGATGAGTGATTATCTTTTCTTTTCTTTTGCATACACCATGAGTTAACATAAATACTCCATAAGAGAAAATTTTGACAATCTAAAAGACAACTTGGGGCTAGAGACAGCAGGATAACAAAAGGATGGAAGGCCACAGAACATGTATGATAATTATGCCAATACTGTACAGTGGAAAATTTTCACAGAGTTTAAATTTTGCACTTTTCCAAACCAAGTAACTAATTGCAAATGTAAGACCGGTGAAAATACTTCTGTTACTCTCTACAAGACTATGCTGATTGATCCTTACAGGTGCAGCAGCGAATTCTTCACTCTGCAAATATGTGTACAAGGTACAGAATCACGAAAAGTAGCCTTGCAGAAGTTTCCCACAATACTGTATGTGAAATGAGTACCTTAATGCTATTTTGCATAGCAATTTCCCTATGAGAGAAATGGGAAAGATTAGTAACAAAAGTTCAGCTAATTAGAGCTTGGGGTAAGTAAACATTTGCTCAATATAATCCCATCTCTTTACTCCAGCAATTTGATTTTCTCTTTTAAAATTTCAAAATCATCTTACTCTGTCTGCCAGAGTTTCCCATCATGGAGAAGCTGGAGAAATCTGAGATGCTAGAGGATACAGTGGATATGTCATCTGGTTCCAACTTCTTGAATCTCTGCACCAGAAGGAATCCTCCATCCTCTGTGGGCCATCTCCTTGACATGATGCGTACATGGTCTGACTCCTCTTCTGATGAAACCCCCCTCATGTCTTGATAGGGAGCATTCACGGGACGTGGCCCCATGGGAAGCACAGGTTCTGGGGAAGAGTTGATTCTTTCTGATGACTGACTTGGTCCTGGGGAAACAAAAATTCCTGGTAAAATTCCCTGTGACCCTTTTTGTTCTCAACTCTTTCACCCCCTCCCCCCCCCCCCCCAGACTAGGTAAATGTTAATAGAGCTAAGTCTGGTAAGTTTTTAGAAAAATTGTAACCCTTCCAGTCCTGAATTAATTCACTGTGCACCTTTCACTATGCCTGAATTAATTTGCAAAGTCCTCCTGTATACAGGCTTTGAAGAGTTGCTTTTACACATGTCATACCCTCCTTGGAAATGCTCAATCAGTTACAAATTTTTTTTTTTTTTTCAGTCGCAATTAACTCTAAATTTTTAACGCAACTACATAGCATGTTTGGTATCCAAAATTCACAGAATCAAGTCTTCTATTAGAGTGACGAGGTTTCCGATAAGTGACATGGGAGGTTGCATGGTAATATCAGTCTGATCAAGACCAGTCACTTGGGCATATATATCTGCACCTGCAGTGTGGAGAGCATAATCTTGCATGGGGGATAAATTCCCCTGTAGTGCTGAAAGGGCTCAGTCCAACTTCTTCTTTCTAGGGTTCAACAATATCAAGAACAAGTACCAATATACTGTCCTCAGAATTCCACTAATACCAGACAGATCAGCATTTATCAGATGCATAATTTTGTACTGTAAGTCATGTACATGTAATTCAATCAAATGAAGTTTATATGACTGGAGGTGGGCAGGCACTACATTTTATCAATCCATACTTTATCTACAAGAAAAAACAGAAAATACTACTCTGAAACATCAGAACATTTAAATATTTCCTGTCCATATGTTTACACTGAACATTTGATCACACTGTACTTGCAATAATTATTAATTGCCACAGGTTCTACAACACTGCTTAACATCATTGCATAGAAAGGGCTAGCTAATAATTTTAGAACATACCAGTATTTGTTGTGCGCTGTAAACCTACTAAATAACAGCCCACATCAGACCAGCATGTACCCAGTAATATGCAAGGCTATAAATGTATTGTAACAATATTCATGAAAAGTGCAGATGTCTGCAATATCTGATAATGGTTCAGCTAATATGACTATGTAGTCAACAATTATGTGGGCAAACTGTGCATTATGCAGTATAACAAGTATACTTCCTAAATGTAAGCATATACTGAACAACAGGTGCTGGTAGCAGGTACTCTGGAGGTCAGTAATGTTTGAACAGTTATCTGCATTCCCCATCGGTGTAGGTGGATATTTCCCATTTTCATCCTGTATTGGTATCGGCAAAATTTACCTTCAATATTGGCGATACTACCTAACCAGTATTTATCGTTCCATATGTCATGAAAATGGTACACTATTTGAGTATTTTTGAATACAAGTTCCATTATTTTACCTCATTAAGATGAAACAACACTTCATTGTGATGCCCCATAGCCTTTGCTGCCCCCTGTGGGCTGGGGGTTGCAGAATATGCCCACAGTATTCCCAGCCTGTCGTAAGAGGTGACTAAAGGGAAGGACTTTCACCATATTTGAACTGTATTCGAACTTGAACTTGAACTTGAACCGTATTTGAACTTTACCTTTTTATCTAGTTGACACTATATAACAAATTCGTGTTGGTGTGTCGTTAAATCTCATCTAACTAACAAACATAGCCTTTGGTTAGTTGCAGAATACTTATTTCCCAAATATTGGTATCAGATCGGCATAAGCAGATATTGAGAACTGTAATATCAGTATCAGTAACATCAGTTCCTTGCAATATCGGTACATCACTCAGTCAATATTTACCTGGAGGAATCTCCTCAAGACCAGAGTGGGCTGAATCCATCTCACTTGAAGCCTTCAACCTAACAAAATCTGAGTCAGAGTCAGAGGTGAATCTATGAGGAATGTTTTGTGATGGCAAAGGAGCAAAATCCTCATCTGTATGAAAAAAAGATACAAAATACACAGGAAGCATTAAACAAACAGCTAAGATCCCTTTACATTTTGATTATTAGCAATTCTATAGGAAGTGCCTCACATGAGGCTTTTCCAACATAAACATTGATGAAATCTGCAACAACCAATGACAATGCTGACCATGAAGAGGCCAGACTTGCCTGGAGTGACCAAAGATGCCATGTTGGTACTCACTCCCAGAAGCTTGAAGGGGAGGTGGAATACACCTCCTAAGTATTCTGGGGGAAGGGGAGGGTGGATTTTGGTTCAAAGGGAGGGGGACCTCAATGAGTTGCAACATGAAAAGTTAACTTTTTCCCAACGAGTTTTCCCAACAGGGGACAAGTACAAATACCTAAGCCCTGGCATTAAAGGTTAACACCCTGCATGGATCTTTTACTAACAACCCTCACTTCAGTACAACTTGCTTCAGTCGTAAGGAACACAAGGCCAACACTTAATCCACTGAAGCAATGTTATCCCTATGAAATCTGACAACAGACCTTATGCATATAACATCACAGAACAGAAAGTGCCCCCCCCCCACCCACATAGGTAAGCACGTCTCATTGAAGCTTACACCAAAAATGTAGATTTGTGTACAGATTGGATACAATCATGAGTCTACAAGCCAGTGAGCCACAACTGGAAAAAAGGCCATGGCTGACCCCACTTAAACCAATTGGTTAGAAACTGAGCCATAAAACCACATCTAACTGACTATGCACACATGCCAAGTCTTCCATCCAGTGTACTTCATTGTTTATCCTTCAATGATGTCATGCAGCGCCAATGCATAAGTTCTATTAAGGTCTGTATATCTTGTCTACGTACCATCTCTGTCTTCACTTTGACCATCTAGAGAGGGCTCGCAGTCACCAGAGGCAGACTCTGACAAAATTTCAAAGCTGTCAACAGACTGAGAGTCTTCTTTCTCAACTTTAGACTTCAAAATATCAGCTACAGAAGACAGGTCCTCTTCAACTTTGTTGATCGGTGGATCTCTCTTAAGATGGGGTAGAGGACTAGGTAAGCTGCTTACTAGAGTAGACCCACTTGAGCTATTTGACCCAGGAGTTTGCAGAGTTGGACTCTCTGAGGGTGGCAGTTGGAAACTCAGTGGTGCTAAACTCGGACTGTAGGCTGCTTTTTCTACTTCATCCTCTTCAGATTTGGTATTGCTGTCTTGACACAAGGGTAGATCATGTGACGTCTTGGATACAGCTACATTTTCTAATTGTTCTTCATCTGAAGAATTCTATCAAGGAGAAGAAACATAAGGAGAAGTTTTTTTATTTTAAATTTTTCTCTTTATGAAAATAATCTAGAATTTCTAAATGAGTAAAACTGGAACTTTTACTTTCTTGGCTGTTCCATGGGTACCAGTCACACACAGTTCCTGCTTCCCTGCTTTGTAACTGTCACATGTAGTATTTGTATGGCGCTGCAAGCAACCTACTTACAAGATGCAACTGACAGGCTATGATACTGTATGCTCTAGGCTTGGATGGGTTACTCAACTCTACTTCATAGTTGTGACTCCACTTCTAGAGTGTAGCAGTGACTCTCCTTCTGGGGTATAGCAGTGACTCTCCTTCTGGAGTATAGCAGTGACTCTCCTTCTGGAGTGTAGCAGTGACTCTCCTTCTGGAGTGTAGCAGTGACTCTCCTTCTGGAGTATAGCAGTGACTCTCCTTCTGGAGTATAGCAGTGACTCTCCTTCTGGAGTATAGCAGTGACTCTCCTTCTGGAGTGGAGCAGTGACTCTCCTTCTGGAGTGGAGCAGTGACTCTCCTTCTGGAGTGGAGCAGTGGCTCCACTTCAGATTTAAGCAGCTCCTCCACTTTCCTTGGAGTTGCAGCACCTGAATTACTTTTTAGAGAACAGTACTGACATAAACATGCAAAAATATCTTTTTGGGGGGTTTACATAAAATTTTTGTGGTTTTAACGAGATATTATAACACAACTGCCTCTTTTGATCTTTTTCTCTCTTCCACTGCCAGTTTTCTACTCAGCTGGACACTAACTTAGGCTTACTTTCCATCAGTTTGGCACCTAAACTGTTGAGAGGTTTTTGCTGTAAGCCTAAGTGCATTCCTATTAATTGGTCGGCTACTGCTGGTACTTGACAGTTAATATATGCAACATTATATATAATATTCCTGCATTGGCTATAACTTCACAGACGGAGTCATGACTCCTTCACAGCCAAGATAATAGGGTCCTAGGTCCTCAACTCCAAATACATACTGTAACAGTCACCCAAGCCTGGTATGCTCCTGGTCCTTACTGCAAACAGGTGAACTTATCAGCATTCATTTTAAACCATTATCTTTTACAGTAAAGAAGTGCAGTTGTCTGTTAAAATGTACTTGTAATAAAAGGCTGCATATTCAAGCAGGATTGAAACCGTACATCATGGTATGGCGCTCAAACTCTCCAGAGGAATATATTGTATGCACTACAGAATAATGCGTAATTAATGTAGCAAGGTGAAAGCATAAGCTTGCAAAGTGAACTGTAAACACTGATGGGTGACATGGCTCAATTTTAAGGAAATTTATGGTTGTCCAATGGATAACCTGTCTGCCTTTTTTGGTTGCCCAAAAGAAAATTTAGGAGTCCACAAAGAAATTTACTGTAACCCTAGAAGCAGCCTGTTAACTTGTTGCATGAACTTTGGTTGTCAGATGAACAAACAATCCAACATTTTGTGGGTGTCCCTCACAAATTTTAGTCTTCACAAACCACCAGATGACTGTTGAAATCAAGCAATGGGTGATATTTAAAAAAAAGAATTTTGTGCATAGAGCATCTGCAAATGACACACATCACACAATTAAACGTCACCAGTTTGCATTATTAGAACCAGAGTAATTACACTAGAGCTTCCAAATTAAGACCTTCAGTTTATAATGTTGTAAAGTACATGCACTATTTATAATTCCCATAGCTTTCCACTTATACGCCTTGAATGGCATTACATGACATAACATAACATAACATAACAAATTTAAGGGCAAAGGAGGGCAAAAGCCCCATAAAATGCCCTGTAACCCAAACC
>WURT03092095.1:0-12682 GCA_009936505.3 Holothuria glaberrima | reverse complement strand
ACAAGGGTCCAGGGGCCACGAAATGGACCCAAATTAGTGTGTAAGTCAATGGACGAATAATTGGTGGTGTGCTACCAAAACGCCTACTTCAGGACCTAATGTTAATCTTTGTACCTAACATTCAACAGTATGTCCTACCATGTTGTTCACATACAAAACTGTTGATACGGATTCTCTTCACTTTGCTGTAAAAGTTGTTGTAAAAATAGACGGAATGCATCATTAATACAATTTTCAACCATAAATGGGGATACTTTTGCGATGAGAAGTATGCATAATGGTGTAACTTTAGCTTGAAAATGTGGTATAAAACGTAAGGTAGTTGCTACTGACCATTGTTTGTAAGATGACACGTTGTTAGAAATTCATCGCGTACGCCAATCTCCATATCGTCTTTGATGAATTTTATACCGAAATCGTATTCTTGTCATCAAAGTAAGTGATTTCAAGATGTCACTAATTCAGTAGACATCCCACGCATTAACTGTGAACAGGAATTTCGTTCATTTTGGTACATCCATCAATTAAGGGAATGAATCCAAAACGTTCAAGAGCCTCACTACTTTCATTTGAATAATTTGACAGTGTATCTCTATTGGGAGTAAACATAAATTCATAGTCTCTGCATTTGGTCGTTGGTGTATTGTTTCTACCCGTCACTGACAATTGTCGGAGATAACCATCCAATGATTATTTGTGGCAAAGTTGATTACATGTTCGCCTGTCAAAGAACTTAAAAATGGAAAAGAAACTGGAAACTAAGGATTCGAACTGGGGAAAGAGACTGCAGTCCTCCCTGGATATTTGAAATGCCTGGTTCGGAGCCAACCTTTTAGACAGATTACTTTAGAAAAGACTCGTGAACTTTGGTCTCATAAAATAAAATGAGATTCTCAAGGCAAAAAACGCTAATCCTCAATCCTTGACAAAATATGCCTCAAGGCTTTGGGATTTGATAGTATGAGATGAGGTGATATTGGAGTAAGAAGTACAAATATCAGTGTCAATGTAGTCAGTCGCTGTCTCGCTTGGGCGATTGTGGTCAACGGTGGCGGAGGAAGAAAATTCGGTCCAAGGGGGCGAGAATGGCCTTTAGGGGCGCTTCGAAGAAGGTAGAGCAAGGAAATTTTCAGAAGGGGCGAGAATGGCCTGTAGGGGTGCTTCGAAGTAGTTAAATAACATGTGCCACAATACGGTAAAAGCCTAAAAAGGGCGCCGATGGTCGATTTGAGTCCGTTGGGGGCCGTCCTCTCTGTCCACATGGTAGATCCCCCACTGGTCTTCAAAAAAATGAAGGAAAATCTGATAAAGATGGATTTATTTGCAAACAACACCACATAGTGCACTTTTTCTTCCGCAACGCTTCTATCAAATGTTTTCGAACAACGAACTTTATATCCTATTAATATCAAAGATATATCTTTGGCTGTTGTGGCTGCCGGACTGAGGCCACCAACGACGTTTGACAACAAATACTGTTATGACAGTATGATATGCGTATATTGTAACACAGTGGGTAAACATTGCAATAATATTTTATATAATAAACCGATGATGCTTGTCGATATTTATATGCAAAATCATGAATTTTGTCCTCCTCTTTACAGTTCTCTCATAACCGGTTGCAGGGTCCCCCCTCCCTGCGAGAGAAATCTGTTCACCAGCTCTTGATTATGAAATGTGAACTGTGAAACTTCGAACAAATTAACTTCCCTCAATAATTAAAATGTCGACCCAACTCTTCTTGCAGATATTTAAAAACAAAAACATGTATTGTTCCCACCCGACCCATCCCTACTCGGCTTTAAATAGCCCACCCACGGCCATTCAAACGAAAAAATAAAACAACATGGAAACAAAATATAAAGACAGAACAGTTTTTGACTGTGAAGCGCAAACTGCTAAACTTCGAACAAGTGAACGTTTTCGGTCTTCGATGATACAGACACATACTAAACGGGGCGATCACTACACGCTTCCGAAGAAAATCGGAGTGTGTTTCACCTTATTTGGGGGACCGAAAACGCCATGATCAGGACCTAATGTTAACCCTTGTAACTAACATTCAACAGGAAGTCCTACCGTGTTGTTCAGATACAAAACTGTTGGGACGGATTCTCTTCACTTTGCTGTAAAAACTGTTGCAAACGTCGACAGAATCCATCATTAATTAATGCCATTTTCGTCCGAAAATGGGGATGTTTTTCAGATAAAAAGCATTCATGAAGGTATTATTTTAGCTTTTAAATGTGGTCTGAAAAGTAAGCTGGTTTCTGCTGACCATTGTTTGTAATAAGAAAGGTTGTTCGCATACGCCAATCGTCATATCGTTTTTGATAAAATTTTATACCGAAATCATATTGTTGCCCTCAAGTAACGGTGATTTCTAGAAGTCGCTAATTGAGTAGATATTCCACGCTTGCACTGTTAAGTTGCTGGAACATCGTTAGTATATCTACATCAATTAATTTAGCAAACGAATTTAAATCGTTCATGAGCCTTACTACTTCCATTTTAATAAAATGACTATGTATTTACTTAATTTATGAAATTATGATCTCAGGTATTTGGTCATTGGTGTATTATTTCTACCCGTCACTGACACTTGTCGGAGATAACCATCCACTGATTTATTTGTGGCAAAGTTGATTGAATTTTCCAGTAGTCAAAGAACTTAAAAATGGGAAAGAATTTGGAAACTACGGATGCGAACTGGGGCAAGGGGCTACAGCCCTCCCTGGACATTCGAAATGGTTCGAAGTCAACATTTTAGACAGATAACTTTAGAAAAGACTCGTGAACTTTGGTCTCAAAAAATGATATATCAGATTAGAATTCTCAAGGCGAAAATCGCCAATCCTCCATCCTTGACAAAACAGTATGCCTCACCGACAGCTTTGGGTTCTAATAGTATGAGATGAGATGATATTCGAGTGAGAAGTAGAAAAATCAGTGTCAATGCAGCCAGTCGCCCTCTCGCTTGGTTCATAGTGGTCGTCAAAGGAAATGAAGGGAAATCTAGAAAAGTTGAATGTCTTTGCAAAATAACACCACAAGGAACACATTTTCTTCTGCAAGGCTTCTATCAAATGTTTCCAAACAACGAATTTTATTTCCTATTTATTTCAAAAATAAATCTTTGGCTGTTGTGGCTACCGGAGAATGAGGCCACCAACTTGACGTTTGACAACAAATACTGCTTTGATATGCATACTTATTGAAACACAGTCGGTAAACATTGCAATAATAATTTAATATAATAACTTCAATGATGCTTGTCGATATTTATGTGCAAAATCATGAATTCTGTCTTCCTCTTTACATGCTCTCTCACACCCGTTTTCAGCGTCTCCCCCTCCCCGAGAGAGAAATTTACGATCGGACAGCCCTTGATTAAAAAATGTGAACTGCGAACTAATCAACTTATCTCAATAATTAAAATACTGACCCAACTGTGCATTCTTACGTATAATTAAAAATAAAATCATGTATAGTTCCCACCCGACCCATCCCTCGTCGGCTTTCAATCGTCCACCCACGGTCCGATTCTCACGTAAAACAAAACATGAAACAGGATACAGAGACAGAACAGCCCATGATTGTGAAGCCGAAACTGCAAAACTTCGAAACTAAGACATCTTGTTTTCATATACCCAACTGCCCAATGGCATGAACAACTTTTGGCATATTCTTTCCACAGTTTATTTCTCACCTTGTTCAAGTTTGTTCTTATGCGTTTTACATCCACTTCTTTCCTTTATGTTTACAAACCAGACACTTGTTTCCAAACAAAAAACACGAAAAAGGAAGATCATTAAAACAGTCACAAAAACCAAGGATTATGCATGTAGTCTTGCTACAGAAGAGTAGTTTTACAACTTTCGTCTTATTGTAGTAGAGTTCGGCGAAACAAATATGTTTCATGCCTTTTTGAAGAGTTTAATCAATAACGACATGAGTCATCTACAGCCTACATGTATTCCAATTTCTCCCAGTCCCCTACCCTCTTGCACACACGCGAGCAAGCGCCTTTTCTTTCGGTTTTCTCTCATAGGAGTTTCCTTTTTGTTTTAAAGGTGGCTCAAATGCAAAATGGTAGTACCCTCGGCAAACCTTCCAATTAATTACATACTTATAATTCTCATTATTTAGGGACATTTTGGTTGTGGCATAGCACCCGTTATGCAAAAATTGTATCACGACAAATGCATGCTAACAAAGATACCGTAAATGCTACTCATGACATTACATTGTTCTTAGATCATCTTTCGATGCAGGGTCCTACAGAGGTTGGAGATATACCAATACTTTTCAGAAAAGTGGTTTGGTCAGAATTATGCATTATTGCCCTAATAATGGTCATGAGATATGGAGGACGACTCTGTAACGAATGCTGGCGAAGCGCGCCGAAATTTGCATTGAAAATCATTTCAATAACAAAAGCTGGGTGTAGACTCTACACTTTCATTTCCAAATGGGTCCCCCAATTAGAGGGCGAGTCTTTTGACTGGCAATTGGTAGCAGCTGCAAATGGTCATAAAATATGTAAGGCTTCCCCTGAATTCCTCTGTTGTGCATTCTTGCAAAGCTGTGTTCCTACTTATTGACTCCCGCGCACGGAGTATCGGCATAATATATCCTCACCAATGAAAATGCGGAAATGTTTGAGAAGGTATTGAAAAAAAGACAGCTATACCTAACTGCCTAAAAGCACGCCAAAATTTTAATACCTTGAGTAGGATTTGCGAGAATTTTGTTAGTTTGACCTGTGACCTTTGTTACTACTTAAAGGTGTCGTCCTGTGGGAGTGATCTAAGGGGAGGGGGTGTCCCCTCCCTTTTAGAAAGTTTTGTTAATGTAAGGTTGCTTAGATGCAAAATGGTGCTATCTTTGGGACATTTTTTGAGATGCTCATACCAGGCGCGGTGGAATGGAAACAGTAAGTCTACCTAAGCGGAGCACCACCATCGGTTAGCGCGGAGCGTACAAGAAAATTTTTGGCTTTACAAACCCTCCAGATTGCCGGAAACGGCACTTCCCGAGTGTTTTAAGCTGTGTTTACCCAGCTTTGAAATATGGATCTCAAGTCTGCAATTTCTCAATTAATGAAAAAAAAAGAACCAATCTATGAAAAATGTTAATATATGTTTCTAAGCGGAGCGCCACCATCGGTTGGCGCGGAGCGTACAAGAAAATTTTTGGCTTTCCAAATCCTTCTGATGGCCGGAAACGGCACTTCCCGAGTGTTTTAAGCTGCATGTACCCAGCGTTGAAATATGGATCTCATATCTGCACTTGGCAAATATTGGGGAGGGTGGCTGAACATACTTCTATCCCTTCACTTTTTCATTGGGGGCTGGCCCCAAGCCTCCGGGGTCCGCAGGCACTGGCTCATATATGGCTGAAAAATGTTCGTAATTTGGCGAATTTAGCAGCAGTAGGGATCCTTCCTTTGTCACGACGTAAAGGGCCGTCCTGGTGGAGGGGCCTAAGGGAAGGGGTTACCCATTATTAATTTAAGGTTGCCAAGATGCAAAATGATGCTATGTTTGGGATATTTTTGAGCTGCTCATATATGGCTGGGAAATGTCGATAATTTATAGTGAATTCTCATTTCTAGTTAGGTGAAAGAAGAGAGTAAGTTGTCTTTGAGAAAATACGTTGTCAACAAACCTCTTGAAGACCCCCCCCCCTTTTTGGCTTCTGTACTGTCTTTTATTTGAACAAAATTTTTTCGCAAAAATAAGTGTATGGAGTCAACAGAAACATTCTTGGACTATTACGAAGATTTTTCTTTCCTTCACTGTGCACTATAAAGGGGTATCTAAGGCTGGCAGATATCTGGAAGCTCTGGATCAATTATATAAAATCGGGCAAATTAGATTGAAAGATCCCATACTGATGCGAGGCCCTACAGATGTTTGGAGATGTACCTCTGTTTTTCGGAAAGTGTTGTGATCGGAATAGTTTCATGTATAATTACCTTAATAATGGTAATGAAGTGCAAACCGTGACGCATTGAATAAGATGTCAAAGGACAGTTTTAATTCGATTTCACATGAAGAAAATAATGTTTGGTATTATTCTCACTTGATCTAGTTGGAAAATAGATACGAAGGTGACATAGGCTCAGTCGGAAAATATGCTAGACTGAGGAATCAGAAATTCCAACTGGTATTTCAGATTTTCCGACTACCGTCGCTCTGACGAACTTTGGGGGTGAGACAACCCCCACACCCCGGTCGCAACGGCCCTGGGCACACGCCCAGATGAGCCCCGTGCCGGAGCCACTTATAGGACGAACGCTCATTGTCTACGTATGCTTCACGCAATTTCAGTATAACATCTCAACTGGGGGCGTGGCTGGGGCAGCGATACCCCAATTGTCACATCCCAAATAAATAACGACATAAACCTAAAGCAATTGATTTAAAATAAATGCCGATATTTATTTTTGACCAGTTTTATTTAAATATCAATGTATTTGGTAAGATGTAATCGTTTATCTTTGAAGAAATTATTCAAATAATGTCCATATGAAAAAGTGTGGATTCGTTCAGTTCAAAGCCGGTCTCAAGGACCAGTTTCGCTAGGTTCGACAGCCCTGCAGAGTCGTCTAAGGTTGCATGCATCCCCTACCATCATCCATCTTCCACCCAAAGCCATCTGGGTCATAAAACCGACCGTTCCGTAGTCAGAGTTAGGCATGGGCGTACGGCGTTATTCCTAGCGGAAGAGGGGGTAGAGCTGCACGTTTTAGACCTCCATTCTGGGAGAAAGGCAAAGGTAGAGAGGTTCTCCCCCCTTCTTGAAAAATTTTGAATATCTGAGCGTCGTTAGGTGCAACTTGATGTTACATAGGCTTCTTCGTAGGTTTTGAAGTACATTTATCTAAAAAGTTTGATATTTTTTTTTTTGAAAAAAAAGTTTAATATATTTCACAAAGGGGACAAACAAAAAGGTAAGGTTGGAAGTATAATTTTGATTGTTCATATCGAGATGACCATGCTCGTCCGTAGAAAAAAGTAAAGGCGGCGAACTATTTTCCTACCGAGTATGCAGTATCATGAGATGTGACCGACAAATCCTTTCACCGCTTCGGCGCGAAGCGAGAATGGGAGCATTTCCACATGGTTTTTACGGCCGTTGCGTATACCATTTCCTGTAAAAACCCTACCTCCTCCATGTGTTATTTGAAACGTTAGTGGAAAAACATTTTAGAACGAGTATAAACGATTACATCTTTTTGTTAAGTTAATTGTGTCACTTGGATTTCCCTCTAAAGGTCTGAATAGCCTAGCAAATGGGAAGAATACTTTCACAATGGATATTTTTCGATAAAAGTAGCACCATTTTGCACCTATCTTAGGTTAGATTATCTTTGGTTAATTCTGCGACGGCAGAAGAAAGCGTCATTGCCTAGGGCGTCAAAATTCCTTAATTTACGACGGCAGTAATTAAATAAGTTACATCACTAATGAAAACGAAAAGAAAATATGCTCAAGGGGTCACGGTTCCCACCCCACCCCGTCGCGAAGCGTCTATCAAGACGTCAAAATTCTATTCCAGACATCCAAATTGAATTCGGGATATGGAGAAAAAATTGGAGATATCCGAAATGAAATGTGGGGTATCAAATATGGGACTTACACTCCAAGATTTAATCGAGGTACAACTGATAGTGATTTAACACAGTAGGCGGAGACCTCCCCTGGGATGGGGTATATATCCCCCAACATTTAACCAGGGGTGGCCTATGTAATGATCCCCCAATGTTACAGTCTAAAGATTCGTGTATGCTGGAAAGTACATTTTATGCTTCATTTTCGTAAGAAATTCTTTAATCTCTGCTTCATTTTTTATCACCAATGTTTCTCAAACTTTCAGACTTTTAGCAAATCCTTCGGAACTATCGAAATTTTTGCGCACTTCCCGCGCTTCATACCTTACGTCAGTGTTATTCTTATTATCAATATCTTCCGATAGCAACTTTCGGAGAAGCACAGCAGCAAAAACTTGAAAGTTTACAAATAAACAGGTAAAAGACTGGCTTATATGGCAGTGGAATATAGGTTTGTTGGGCAATTGAAAGTGTTTCGATGCAGCGCCTGAATGCAGATTTGTCTTTTTGTATTTGCTGAAAAATTTTGGCGTGTTTATCCCGCATTCGTCACGGTTTGCACTCCATGTTATGACCATTATTAAGGCAATAATACTTGAGACTATTTTGATCACAACACTGTCCGAAGAACAGAGATACATCTCCAAACATCTGTGGGACCTCACATCAACTGATCAATATGGCCCATTTTCAATCTAATTTAGCATTATGTGGAAAGTTAAAAGTACGTATTTGCCGTTATACATTTTTGAAAAATATTTACGGAATGCTTTGCGCGCATCCATTATCAGTATAGATGGTGACTGTCAATACACTTACAACGAAAAAGCATTCTGAAACGCGCTTGTTAGTCCTTCACCCATTTTGCTAACACCTATCAGGGAAGTCTAATATCACCTTCCTGCACCTCTCCCTCCTGCCCATCCCCATTGCTGGAAGCTGTTCGTCTTGATTTTCGTTCAAAATTAGTACAAATATGATAGTTGTTAAGTGCTCGGCGTCATAATCTATATTATCATTTGAATGTTAGGTAGTACGCATTATGTCATGTAATATAATTAATGCAGAGGTTCCAGGAGGTCCTGTACAGGTATCTTCTAGCCTTAGATGCCCTTTCAAAATGCACAATGAAGGAAAGGAAATATTTCGAAATAGTCCAAGAATTTTTCTGTGGACTCCACGCAAGTATTTTTGGGTTAAAGCTTTCCCCGAATAGAAGACAATAAAATAGTCACAAAAAGGGGGGGGGGGTGGCCTTCAGGTTGATGACAATGTATCTTCCTCTGATTCTCTTCTTTTACGTTACCAAAATTAGCATTCACTTAATTATGGACATTTTTCAGCCATATATGATCAGTTCCAAAAACATCCCAAAGATACACCATTTCATTTAAAAGACCCTTAAATTAACAATAATATCTTAAAAGGGAGGGGAGATCCCTCCCACAGGACGGCGCCTTTATGTAGTGACAAACGAAGGATCAAAACTGCTGTATGCAAATGAGGGGACGCTTCAAAAATAAAGGTGCAATTTATGCAGATTTTGGGGAACTGAGGTTTCATTACGACATCAGCTGTGGTGCGCCCCTAATCACGAAAACCTGGAGGCGCCACTGTCAACTTGTAGGTCTTGTAATGGTCTACGAATTCAAAATCCAGTTACCTGGGATGACCCTATAAGCTGATCCCTGCCTTTGAAAGCTTAACAGGACATTGTTGTTCTTGTACAATTTCAATCAGTGCAGCTTATCAATGAGTTTTGCTCAAAGTAGCATTTCCTAAATGTATAAATATACCAATACCCAAGAACATTACCTGTGAAATTACCCCTTAAAACAGTCTTCGTGGAACTTCTGAAACAGTTAAACCCAGGAGCTTCCGAGGGCTTTGCCTCTGAACCCCACCAGGGCCGGGTCCTACGGCTCGCCCCTGGACCCCACCCGTCATGGGCTTCGCCCTTTGCGCTCGCCGTGCACGCTTCGCGTGCACATTTTCTAGGTTTTCGATAATTCACCCCACCCCCACCCCACCCCAAAGTTGAAACGCAATCTACACCCTGACCGTATACTCTAGTATTCGTGATACAGACACATCAGTGTACGCATATACGGTTAAAATCAAAGGGACGAAGGATGTTTTTGCAACATTTTCGTGAATTATCACTTCACGGAATGGTCACCCCTGCATTTCAATTTCTACTTGAGAATACATCATCAAAAATTCTAGTATATTCACCTATCTCTGTCATCAGTGCTTTAATTTGCCTGTCATGCGGAATTTTTAACACAAACTAGCAACAAAATTTCTCTATCGATCATATTTCTAAAAACGTTGATTTGTGTACCATGCGTGTCAGCCAATCAGATCGCGTATATTAACATATAAGGAGGGCAAAAGCCCCATAAGACGAAGATGCCCTGTGAAACCAGACCTAAAACAAAGCCCAAAACCAAATGTAATCTCTTGCATAAACTGGGCTTGTGAGCAGTACTCTGACACACTTTCATGTCTCATGCCAGTATCATAGCCAGATAGCGTTTATGCCTCGTTGCCCAACACCAGCATTACCCTATCAAGAGTTGAGCTATGGCCTATTTCTGATTACTAACAATGCCCCACAACATATTGACAAAAAATATTGAAAATTCAAAAGATGCAGAGAAGCTCACATGCCACACAATGCAGAGAGTGCTTGCAATGGATTACACCAGGGAGTAATTCTCTCCCTGATTACACATAATAGCCTTGTATGCTCACCAGGACATGACCATCAGCAATTTATAGGTATGTGTTTGCACGAGGAAGAGCTTTATACAGTTATGAGAGGAGCCACAATTTGCATAGTTGGGAGAATTGGAAGTTTCTGCAGTTTAGCCCTTTAATAGGGATAGCATACCATGCTATGGCTTGCTACTTAACAAGGTCACAAAAAACCAAGTAGTTGCTATTTGACAAATATAGCAGCTCGGCCCAGCATCAAAAAACATTTGAACTAAAACCTTTGGGTTTCCTGAAAATTGGCTAAATTATTCTTTTCTGGGTAATATCCTCCCATATCATGCGAAAATTTAAAAGCAATCTCAAGAGATGATTTAACCTATCCCAGGCATATTGGCCTGCAAACACATCACTGAGGTTTTGGAGAGTCGGCCACTACATGATACCGTATTAGGACATATTTTGTTAATACCTGATGTAGTGTTAACCTTCATAGCATGAATACAGTTTTGAAATTCCGTATCTCGAATTCATTTTTGGATATCTTCAATAATCTTTGCCTTCTTGATTCTTTTATCAGCGCAGTCAATACAGCCTGCCTGCATGTCAAGTTACCAAAAATAATTCATGACTATCATCAGCTTTATGACAGATATCTCGAATGAGATTGAACAGGCCTTTAAGGCCTGTCCACACAGGATGCGTTGCGTCGCGTCACGATCCGTCTACGTTACGTCAATTTTATCACTTTACACGTAAATCAATGGAGCCGTCCACACAGGACGCGTCGCGTCGCGTCACGATCGATGCGGAAAAAAAGTTGACGTATGCCTTCCGGATGCGTCAATTTCTGGCAAAGTCCATGTGCGTTCAGAAACAGAGTTGACGTACGTCACCATGCGTCAAATTTGATTTCTATCATATTTTCCTCTCATAAAATGTTATCCTGAGAAGATATGCATCACAAAAGAAGGAAAACCATAGTACTGAGGAATCCTGTTCAGGTTCCACTCGTACAGTGTCATCACATTACAAGGACGTACTACATGGCCAAATTCGAATGAAATTGCAGCTAAATACGTAGTCGGAGATTTATCAGGAGGTGGTTGAGAGGCTGAGGGGTGTCCCTTGGGCGAAAAATGCAATTTAAAGGGAAATATTGCATTTAAAATGCACTAACATGGCATAAAAAGAAGATACCTTAAATTATCATTAACACCGTTTAGTCTCACCAATAAACTCTAGCAATAGCTTTATCTCCTCAAAATATTACGCATTACAAGAGTAACGGATGTTGCATCATTTGAATTTTGATAGTTGGGTAAACAAATTACTTTCGTGCAACAAATAACCAAATTTTTCCTTTCTGAGAACCTTATTTCTTGAAAAGAAAGCTACCGTACTGCCTTATTTTTAATCGTCTATCATTCTGTACCTATTAATATTGGTTTAAAAAATATGAAATTTTCCGTAAAAAACGCAATATTTCCCTTTAAAGGCTTCTGGAAGCAAAATGGTGAAATGTTTGAGCTCAAAATCACAATAAAACGCCTGTAAAATGGGTAGAAAAGCTCATTTTTTGCAATTTTTTTTTTCAATATTGAGAATGTATACACGTATGATTGTTTGGGTACCCACCACCCTCGCAATATTATTGACTTCGGTAGTGGAAAACAGTTGTATTCACTGGTGGGGTGGTAAGGAGGAGTGGTAAGGAGGGGTAGTCTGGGGGGCACTTGTAAAACATGAAACCAGCCAAAACCACCCAAAACCTATGAGACTTACTTGTTACTCACTTGTTAGCGATCAAACTAATTGTGGGCAATGGGAAACCTATCGTTGGTTCTTTTGTCTGTGTATGTCTGTGAATCTAAAATCGAATCGAAATAAATGGTCAAGTAACAACAGTATATCAACCTTGCATCCATAGTATTAATGTTATCTACCATGTCCAGGCATACTGAGTTCCTCTTTTTTCGTGCAGTAGCCTTTGTGGAGCCTCAAACCCGCTGTAGTCCTAGGTACGGTTCCATAGCCCAGGGAAGTACTAGCTACCTACTTCCATGCATAGCCCCTTGCGCCTTTTTTTATTTTTCGTTTTATTTATTTATTTATTTTTTTTTTGGTATATGATGTTACCATTACAAAGTAAGCGTGTGTGAACAATTAATATCTTGCTTTTACCACACGAAAAGAAACCAGAATATTTATACTGGTGAACCCAAAAAGATCCTTCTGCAGACGAGGCAGTTTCAGTCCATAGTAATCACTCAGTGTAACACAATATTAGCCGACTACCGTGAAAGCTTGATTACTTTTCATCTGAAGAAATTGAGCAGCGTT
>WURT03092085.1:0-12682 GCA_009936505.3 Holothuria glaberrima | reverse complement strand
ACTGTGAATATCTGATCTTTGCGGTTAAAAAATCGGCCAAGTCGTGACGCTATCGGCCAAGTCATGACGCCCAGTTTGAAGGGGCGGATTTTTCTAATGTGTTTTTTCAATTTCTTGTAAGAAATAAGTATAATTACGATTTTGGATGTGAAGGGACTGTGGGCATGTAGCCTATGTCATTTGCAGGTCATTCAGCTTTCCCGTATAATTGTATAACTTCTAAGAGATATGGAGGAATTCACTCTGTGGTTGCGTGATCTCCACTCCTTTCTGGGAACGCACCGCCCTACATCAGATGCATTGTAACACTTGCGTCTTAGTAAGGGGAGGTGAAGACAGCTGTCGGAGTCGGGTAATTGTTTGTGCTCTTCGTGCCAATACCTTCATCAATTTTATTTCAATACTCAACAAGCATATACAAATAACTATTTCCTCTTTTACATTATCCTTTGTTAGTGGCACCGGCATGGGGGGTACGTGCTCCCCCCATCGATTTCCGAAAATTTTGAAATTAGCTTCAAAGGCCTCTAAGCTATGCACTTCTGTAGGGAGTGGGGTGAGGTGTGTTTAAGGCTAAATGCTGAATTTATTCTAATCATTTCTTGCTACAAGTCGCTCTCACACAATCAAAATTTTCGAAAATGCTTCTCAAAGTGTCAAAAAGCGCGTGTTTGGTCTAGTGGTAGAGCATCCGCCTCTCACGCGGAAGGCTCGGGTTCGATTCCCAGGTCGAGGCATACCAAAGGCTTTAAAATGGAACATCCTGCAGTTGTGCGTGATGCTCCACATAAGCAATGGAGTAAGGGGAAACAATCCAGTGCCCCACAACTGGAAAAAAAGACAATGGTCGCCGTTAGATTAAACCAAGAAGGTTATAAGATGAGGCGTAAAACCCCATTTAACTAACTAACTCAAAGTCTCAAAATTTCACGCGTTCCGCGCACGCGCATGGTGCCCCACCGCATAGATGTGTTTACTATCAATATCGTCTAAAACGTATTCGAATTATTTCCTTTGATCAATGGTGAGGGTTCCACAATTTCACTGATTGCTCTTGTGCATAGGAGCAGGGGCTTGTTATTTGGAAGGAGGTTTAACAAAAAAGTTTAATTTATGGTAATCCTCTGAGACCCACTAAATTCCGAGGAGATTATCAATGATAAGCTACTTATTCCGTCGATGGGTATTTCTTCCTTTTATTCGTTGACTTCAATTTGATATCGATTTGTTAGCAACATCATTCACATCCAGTTATTCTATCACGATTGGCTTATACTCAGAACAATGCTTTGATGAGTGGTTTACCAATTTAAGGGGCAGGTGCTATAATACTTGAAACGACTGTTTCATTGAAATAAATCAATGAGGTCTGACCCTTCCTAAAGAAAAAACGTCAAGCATATGAGCTGCAGAGACAGAAGACTAATTTTTGTCACAACAATTCGGAAAGTTTCAGGAAGTTTCATGAAATGACCAGGTATAGAATCATGTTCACATTGTTACGTACACCCTTGTTGTTATACTCTCATCTGTGACACCGAGCGTCCAAAGATGTAGATTTTGTTTAATTTTCAATCGACTGGCAATGTAATGGCAGTAGCGACAAACCCCCAGTCTTACCGCAGATGTAGCAGAAGACAAATCCCTTTTGTATGAATTACGTAACCCAGTATAAGTCTTATAGAAATGCCAAAAGAGATACAATTGACAGATTACTGTGTGACCTTGGCGGAGCAAACCTCATTTTAAAGCGAAGTATCTCCTTCCAAATTACCTTTTTGATAGAAGTCATCACGGAAGAGCAGAGCATTACACGAATACAAAGAAGTGGAAGTTAGGGGAATTAAAAGCTCATAATTACAAGACATGGTTCGTCCTCTAATTGGTGGATGCATTTTGTTAGGAATTTAAAGTGTCCCAGAGCACAGTCTGCAAACAACATTTGTTTTGAACTTAATGATTTTCAATGCAAAATTCCGGCGAGTTTCGTGCGCATCCTTCACGGTTCACAATCCATATCTTATATAACCATTATCATGCAATATTACATTATTCTGACCAAAAGAATTCGACCTCTACAGGAACTCGGCATCAATAGAACATCTTAGAGCAATGTAAAATCATGAATAGCGTATGCCTAAACATTCGTGGCATGTAGAGTATTTGACGTTACCCATGTTTTTTATAACGAGTGCCAAGATGAAGTCAAAATATCACTAAATAATGATAATTTCTAAGCATGTACTTCACTGAAAGATTTGCCACTGGACCATGTAATCTGCAACAATGTGGCTTTTTGTCAGTTGTTTGACAAGCTAGGACTTCAAGGACAGGATAAGTTTGTCCAAGTTTCAGGGGAGCGGATTCTCTAACGGCTTACTCGGTTGATAAGTACAGTATGTACATGGAAAGCCGGGCTACGTGACGGGCCAGCCGGGCTAAAATTAGTAGGACCGGAATTGGGTATTCTTGACCTTCTCATTGACATTGAAGTTAGTAAGAATGATATCCTGCCATCTAGCCCGAAGCCACTGATTTAGCTGTCTGTACATAAGCAAAAAGTAACGGCGATTACTACAAACATTACGTCGTTGCTTTTGCTCTAGTTATTGGCCGAGGATTACAAGTTTTCATAAGGCAGAAGGAGGGCGTAGCCTGCAGTGGACAAGGGGGTGGAGCAACTGCCCCCTGAGATTTCTAAATCGTAAATGAAAGTTGGCCTGCTTGAGAAAAAATACTGAAATGCTACAAATTTCACTGTTCAAATTAGTGTTAGCGATAGGCATCAGAATTAAGGAGAGAATTCCCTTCTTCAAAAAAAAATTAGGAGGGATTTTCTTTTTTAAAGGAGGGATTTTCAAAAAGGAAAAGGTCAACTTAATTTCAACCGCAGGAGTTCGTTGACTATCACTGCCAGGACCACTTAAGTTGACAGCAGTGGTGTGGGTAGGATTCTTTCTTTGGGGGCTCGGGGGATGTGGAGATTTTTGTCGGGGTTCCCGTTTATTATCTAAGCGGAGCGCCACCATAATTTGTCGCGGAGCGTACCAAGAAAACTTTAGATTTTAATACATCCCACATGGCCGGAAATGACACTTGCCAGGCTTCATAGCAGCCATCAAGATATAAAATTTTGGTGAAAAATGTAAAGCTTTATTTTATTTTCAAACACATATCTGTGAGGACTGCGGCTGGCCGGACTTGGGGTCCGAGGATTGCAAGTTTGAATCCCTGCTACGTCTGACAAACTGTTCGGGTGTACTGTTGACTGACGTATTTTATCTCCACTGCTCCACTCTACCTAGGTGCTAATTGGGGTCCTTCGAGGTAAAACTGGTAGGGTTACAAACATTGAGGCAGCACTGACTAATCTTGTGCGTCTATAGCTGTGCCGACGACCATGGGCGATGTATGAATTTCCGCTTTATAATTATAAACATTATTACTCCACGTTTTAAGTTAGATTAGAGGGACAGATCCGCTACATCTGTGACAGGCTCCAAAAAGTCCAAACGATTCCTTGGCGATTTTGTTTCCAACACATGGTTGTGGTACTGGATAATCTCATATTTATCATGTAAGCCTCTTCTCTCCTATACACTGCATCATTTGCCTGGCCCGTTGCAGGCCCGTAACCAAGGTGGCGAATCGGACCTACGTGTGAACGTGCGCGCGAAGCGCGCAAAAAGTTCACCTTCACTGTCAGTAATTCCCCCTCCTCTTGCGAAGCCCTCCTTTATATTTTTTGCCTCCCGCTGGAAGCCATTTCGGTCCCCCACCCCCTTCAGCACCTTGTCTGGCTACGGGCCTGGCCCATTGGCCCTACAAATAGACTCGTTCAGGCACGGTTGTAGGGACATATTTTTTGGGGGAGGGGGGGCTATGTTGCCATTGACCCTGGTGAAACCGGATAAAGAGAAGGCCCATAGCCATGAATTCTGACATAGGGGGCACCGGTTCCACAAAGGCGGACACCGAAGAAGACTATGTTTGTGGCTAGTGATGCCACCAGGTGATGGCAGTTTGTGGAAACCAAGGGGGATGATATCTCAAGCCCTACAGGGATAGCTTAAAGAAATCGGACCTACGTGTGAAAGTTCTCCTTCCCTGTCAGCAAATCCCCCTCCTCTTGCGATACAGAGACGTGGAATTTGCGGAAAGTTTTACAAGTGAACGGAACAAGGCTATGGCCATGATGATGCTTCTTCAGCTCCGCAAGCGTAGATGAAGACTTGAGTGTTTTTCGGACGGTCAAGGGATCATGATGCAATGGGGTACCATAAGGCCCTGGTGTGATTAAGCATAATTTTGTTGGGATCCAGACTGAGGGAAAATCCCCGAAATGTCTAAGACATTAATACTATGGGAGCACTAGCATGGAGCTTTGAGCTGACCTCCGAATGACACTTAAAATATATCAAACACAATTCAGTTGACAGTTATTTTATCTTTTCTTTGAACAAAATTTTGCATAAATAGATTGCAACGGGTGCAATGGGCAGAAATCTTTTGATGAATTAATTTGTGGTTCAAGTAAAATCAAACCATAAATTCACCACGGAACATTACGAATGGTTCCCAAAGTATTACATTGCTACATGAAAACCCACTGTGAGAATTGCGTGCAAAGCTCGCCGAAATTTGGGGTATATACTTCATTACCCAATCGTAAAACTGCATGCATGCTCAGCCAGGGGTGGTGTTTGGATTTGCCGACATGGGGGCCAACTCCCTGACTGCGTGTCACCTATTCTAAGCCCCGACAGATGCAATGGGTTGGGATTATATTGAAAAATATTTCATATTTTTGTTTTCATTAGGAAACGTTGGAAAAGTTTGGGTTTTTATTGAAGAATCTACCCTTCTTAAAAACAAACCAAGAAATTTGATGGGGTGACTGCATGGTCGTCGTCGAGGATTACATTCAATATCTTACCTATTAAGGCTCCCTGACGTAACTGCAAAATCTTTTTCCTTACAAAATATATTTGCCACGTTGGTGATGCTGAAGAGAGAATCTTCCAAAAGATAGGAAAAAAGAGGTTACAACTTCGCAACGACGTACGACTTTCGTGTTTCTCTAGAATCACGACTCAGTGGCGTACCACGGGGGAGCGTGGGGGCGACAACCCCCCTTATGAAAGCTTGTCGCTCCCCCAGTCGCCCCCCCCCCACTGCCGATCTGGGCAAAAAAAAATTCACTCGACAGGATTACTCAACTTCATAATGCTGTACGGTTTACCTGTTTTTTTTTGTTTTTTTTTGCTATGAAGAGGACAATTTCTCTAATAAAAACCCCAAATTTTGGGCGCACTACCCGCGCTGTGGAATTACTCCAGTTTCTCCAATATATTGTAAGTTCCGTTCCATATAGCTCAATAGCACAACTCCTATCCACCTTACAAGTGACATGCAGGTAGAGTACACAATTTATACAGAGATGATGGTAAATTTCATTCCAAGATCGCAAAGCCTAGTTGTTCTTTTGTGTGTGTCATGCGGTACAGTCGGTTGCTGCGCGACTCACGGAGCAAAGTTTGGCTCCGGTATCGGGTAGTCTACGTGGTTCCGATACAATTTATGTTATCACCGATACAGTCTACAAGACTACAACCCTACAGTTTTTCTTTTTTCTCTTTACCAAAAATTTTAAAACTTTACCCAGTGGCGTAGCTAGACTTTTTTCCGGGAAGGGGGCAAGCACCTAAATTTTCCAATCTTTTAAGTGTGAGCATTACTGCGATAGGGAACGTATACCAGTCTGCAAAGTAGGTTACAAACATACGGTTTACACGTAACACGTACCAGACAAAATTAATGTTTTCCTAAATAAATGGCAACATCATTAACATTCTATTGTACGTAACAATCAGGGTGGCGCCAGGATTTGCCCGACGGGGGGGGGGGGAGGGCAAACTCCTCGACGAGGGGGGCAGCAACCCGAAGCCCTGACAGCCCGATGCGGTCGAAGGGCTGTTTAAGGTGGATTTGAAGAAAACCTGTGTACTATATGATGCCATTGCGGGGCATATATTGCATAAAACTTGTATTTATACTAGAGAAACATAGTTTTGGCTGATTTAATACCGTATATTTCTCGGAAACTAAACTGTGAGATTGCAAAGCGCGTGAAGCGCGCGAAAGTGTTCTAGGTAGGCCTACGTTAAAGAGAAATGGTACTTATTTTAAGCTTATATATAGGTCAATCGTCATTGCAGTTGGGCCCTATCGGGCATAACTTACATTGAACTTCGGGTCACTAGCCGTACGGCACGACAGACACAAGAGAACATTTACTAGGTTAATCGAAATGAGAAGAAATTCCCTAATTCTCATAAATTCATGTAATCTACTGATTAAGTTTCTTGAAAATGAGGTGGAAAGGATTTGTACTATATTTAGCTATACGTAACGGATCGGAACTGAGGAAGAATGGGCGAAGCATACCGAAATGTTTGGGTTTTATAGCAGAAATGACCCTTTTGAAAGCCAAAGTAAGTAAACCGACCATGGGTGGAGACAGAAATTTCATGATAAGGGGGCCAGGGCATGCCAGCCACCCCAAGTTCCGAAAGTCCGTATGTCGATAGGGTGGTGAGAAGGGGATATGAAGGAGCTATAACTATTCCATGCCACTGCAAGCATATTTTGCATTATTTTCACTTACTACTTCAAGAGCAGAATTGCGCGCTGATAGCGTTCTTTTGAATCTGAATTCTGAAATTGCAAAGCGCGCGAAAATTTTTGGTAGGCTTACATAAAAAACATAATTATGTAATCATAAAGAATAAAAAGAAAAAGAAGAAAAATTGTAGGGGTTGTAGACCGTATCGGTGATAAGTTGATAACATACATTGTATCGAAACTACCTGGACTACCCGATGAGATAGCTCAACTTTGCTCGGTGAGTCTCTCTCCAACTGACCGTATCGCATGACACACACAAGAGAACTTCGACTAGGCTTTTGAGATAGGGGATGAAACTTACGACCTCTACATAAACTGTGTACTCTGCCTACATGTTACTTGGTAAGATGGACAGGACTTGTGCTACTAACTATGTTGAATGCAACTATTAGAGAAACAGGAGTGACTCTACAGAGCGCGTAACGCGCCGAAAATTTGGGGCCCCGGGGTTTTATTAGACAAAATTGTCCTCTTGAGAACAAAAAACAGGTTTAACCGTCGGGGCAACTATTTGCCGTCGGGGACTGCATACTTAATTGTGTCACAGACGGCAAATTTCCGAATTTTTAATTTTTAGAAGCCGGGGGCAATAGCTCCCTGCCCCCCCAGTAGCTACGACACTGCCCTCACCAACCTCTCAACAAAATCGGGGCTGTCGTCACCTCGGGTCGCTGGCCCCATGCACGCGGGCAAATCCTAGCGCCACCATTGCTGCGAATTACAAAGAAACCAATGGTATGTGAACTTCACAATTTACACCGAATGCAATGGTTACTAATATAGCCTATTAAAGTACCCAGCACAGGCTAGGCCTAGGTGTGTGGCTATTGTAACTGACAACGACTGTCAGTCTGTGCTGGGACCTAGCCTACTGCTACCTCGTGAGAATAAAATAAAATCAAACTTGACATTTTTCTCACCAAAATTGCACATCTTGATGGCTGCTGTCAAGCCTGGCAAGTGCCATTTCCGGCGATCTGGGATGGAGTATTAAAATCCCAAATTTTCTTGGTACGCTCCCTGCCAACGCATGGTGGCGCTCCGCTTAGATAGTAACAAGACACCCTCCCATGAAATGGTCAGCCCCTCCCCCCAGCGCTCCCCCACTAAAAAGATCCTGCCTACGCCTCTGTCACGACTTCACGCAAAGAACAGTATTTGTGTAATCTTTAACAATGAATAAATCAAATATATTTGAAATAGCGGGCGTTACCGCTAGATAGAACGGAAGACGAAAGGGCGGATTTTTTAGTTATAGAATTTTTTACAGAACTTACTGCCTACTGGCCTGATAAAGAGCTATGCGAAATATTTTCTGGGCATATCTTTGCCTTCAGCACTACTAGCCTATATAAAATTTTGCGCAATTTTTGGGGGCTATAGGATTTTTTTGGGGGGCGTTGAACTGCTCCTGGACTCGTTTATCAACTTAGTGCAACCAGTAATGAAGAATTTTTTGTTACACTTACAAAATCTCAAGACTTTTACAGATATTATTCAACCAGAAACTCTGACGATTGAACAAATAAACAAGAAATCTCCAAGATAAGTTTACAACAATCTATCCGAATTTATTCAAAATTATTCAGAGTGGACTTATCTCGATGGATTTCAGTAGATTGATTAGACTGGAGATTTTTAACAGCCAGAGTCTATCATTATCAAGTTGAGTAGCCCAGTCGAGTGAATTTTTTGGGCCCAGATCGCTAGTGGGGGCGCTTGAGCGCGACGGTTTTGTGGCGGGCTGCCTTCCCAAGCCGCTCGTAGCTACGCCACTGGTTGACAGCACTGCCATGACCACTTACGTTGACATCAGCTCCAGGCTTACATGTACCATTAGTTTTACGTTAAGACCATTGTCACTTGTCGTTAATATCAGTGTTAATTTGTACCCTAGGCTCCACCTCACCAGTTCCTGGGTAATTGTGCGTGGTCTATTTTCCTCAGCCAAAATTACCCCAACCACTTAAAACGACATTTTGACTTGCAGTCACCTATTTATTATGAATCAAAAGCCCGTCTGCTATACAACCAATTTAGGTAGCTGCCGATCTGCAGAGTCAAGCTCATCATGTGCCCTCAGTTAAGGACCGAAATCCCCACCCAAAGAATCATTCACCCCATAAACCCGATAGTAACAAAATAAAGCAAGGTAACAACATTCATCTAAGTATCTTTTAAAATCGATGATAATAAGCAAATTTTTCTAACTTCTTTTACCCTGAGAATATTGTCCAAAATCGGCGCTTGTGATCCCTCTGAGTCCTGCAAAATTTCAATTCATTATACTATACTAAGTACACATTGGTGTGTAGGTGTTTCAGTCTCAGGGTAGTCAACTCACACGTAGAACTGAATGTCATCCAAAATTATCTAGATGGCATTCATTTCAAAGTATAGTTTCAACCCATGTGTAAAATACTTTAACTAGGCCATGTTTAACATTTTCGAAAACTTTTCTTGCATTATTTCCCGTACGATACTTTTTTCCTTCAGGCGTACTTGCTTTGGATGCTATATGTTATCCGAGCAAAGTTTTACATATGAAGGTGTATGGAACCTAGCCTATAGTCTCGTATCAAAGTACTGTACTAAGTGACAGGCAGTTTCCTGGTTACAGGGAGTTGGTACTAGGTTGCTATTTTTGCAGTCAGTTAGCACTTGATTGTGGTATATACGAGGTGAAATTAACGTGGGGAATTTGCGGAATAATCTATAATTTTAAGCCTAATATCAGGCCTAAAATATTCTTCACTTTCTTGTTTAGAAAAATTTGATTTGGGTGTTGTAAGTTGCAAGGCTTACCAGAGAGTTATGTCCAGCCTATGTATAGTTATAAAACCTCAGAAACCGATTTTCGGCTTCGGTTATTTTGACTTCACGGTAACGGCACTTTATCCGTTATCGAAAACGATCGTTTCCGTGAAATTCAAAGGCGTACAACAATACTGTAGAGTGTATTCAAGTGAAATTGGTAGGCAACATACTACGGAAAAGACAGTAACTCTTTTTTTGCAAGAGCTTAACCCATAAGCGTAGGAAGCTGTTCAAGACTGGGGGGCTGAACCTTGTTTCGGATCGCCGTCGTGGGGGAAGGGTCTGAGGGGAGGGGGAAAATTTTCTGATATTTAAGGGTCCTTAGATGCAATTTGGTGCATCATTTTGGAAAAATTTAAAGGAAAATTAATGCACATTTTTTACATTTCTTAGTCCTATGGAAATTTTTTTGATATTTTACTGAGGTCCTAAGTTGCAATTTGGTGCATCATTTTGTAAATTTTAAGGTAATTCAAGGCAATTTTTTACTTTTCTTACTCCTTTGGAAAATTTTGATGTTTGAGGGCCCTTAGATGCAATTTGGTGCATCATTTTGAAAGAATTTTAAGGTAAATTACTGCAAAATTTCGACACTTTTTAGTCCTTAGGAAAAATTTGTGATATTTGTGGGTCCTAAGATGCAATTTGGTGCATTATTTTGGACAAATTTAAAGGTGAATTACTGCACGTTTTGACATTCTTTAGCCCTTTGGAAAATTTTTTGATATTTGAGGGTCCTTAGATGCAATCTGGTGCATCATTTTGGATAAATTCTAAGGTAAATTACTGATTTTTTTTCAGTTTTCTTAGCCCCATGAACATTTTTTGTTATTTGTGGGCCCTTAGATGAAATATGGCGCATTATTTTGGACAAATTTTAAAGTATATTACTGCACAATTTTGAAATTTCTTAGTCCTTTGGAAAATTTTTTGGTATTTGAGGATCCTTAGATGCAATCTGGTGCAGTATTTTGGACAAATTCTAAGGTAAATAACTGCAAATTTTTGACATTTCTTACAGAAGAGACAAATAACGGGTTTTCGTGCTTGGGAAGAAGGGGCTAAAGCATACTTCAGCCCCCCACAAATTTCGCTGGGGGTTGTCGTCCCCAGCCCCCCTTCCTACGCCCTTGGTTTAACCTGAATGCATTGGCAAGTAAACGGATGCCCGAATTTCCCTCAAAGAAATTTAACCTTGGCTGAATTTCGGGAATAGCGCAATCGGGCACCTTAACGCGAACACTGGTTCAAATTATGATTTCAAGGCCCCAGAAACCTAGGAAATTGCATATATGACCAAATTTTCCCGCTGAGGTCTCCGTAGACGCGTTCTTATGCGGGTTTCCCTACCTGACGAATGACCCAAACTGTAAAAAAAAAAAAAAAAAAAAAAAAAAAAAAAAAAACTGTAAGAAAGCACAGAAACTCTGCCAGGCAGCAGTTTCCAGACAAATTCTGAACTTTGACATTACACGCTGTAGAGCGCTTCAGTTTCTCCAATAGTTCCATTCCATATAGCTATAGATAGCACAAGTCCTGCCCACCTTACCAAGTAAAGTGAAGACAGAGTGCACAGTTTATGTATAGGTCGTAAATTTCATCTCATATCGCAAAGCCTTGTTGCTGTTCTCTTGTGTGTGTCATGCGGTACGGTTAGATGGTGAGCAACCGTCACGGAGCAAAGTTTGGCTATTTCATAGGGTAGTCCAGATGGTTTCGGTACAACGTACTGTTAGCGAGTCCCCTACAGTTTTTCTCTCTTTTTTTCTCTTTTTTTTTCTTTTTGTTCTTAAAGATTACATATCTGTTTTGTGTAAGCCTACCAAAAATTTTCGCACGCTTTGCAGTTTCACGATTCAGATTCCGAAAACTATCAGTGCACAACTCGGCGGGCTTTTAAAGTATTTAGTGCAGGTATTATACAAATAGTGCCTACAATGGTATGGGATAGTTATTCGCCTATTCCCTTTTCGATCACCACCCCCTCGACACAGGGGCTTTTAGAACTTGGGGTAGGTGGCATGGCCCGGTCCCCTGTCGGGAAAATTCTGTAGCCAGCAATGATCGGTTTACTTATTTTGGTTTTCAAAAGGGTAATATCTGTCATAAAACCCCAAATTGTAGTTAATATTCTCTTGCGTCTGTCCTGCGGTACGGTTAGTGACTCAAAGAGGAAAGTGTAATGTAAGTTATGCCCGATACTATAGGGCCCAACAAACTGCCCGGACGATTGGCTTATATAAGCTTTAAATAAGTACAAATTTTTTTTAGTGTAGGCTTACCCAAAAATTTTTCGCCCGCTTGCGCTCTTTGCAATTTAACAGTTCAGGTTCCCGGAGAAACATTAGCCTAAATCAGAGTGGACCTATGTTTTTGTTTTTATAAGACACAAGTTGGTTGTCGCACTGATTTACTTTTGGCTTTTATTTTCACTTAACTGTGTGTCTCTATTTTATGTTTGTAGTGTTTTAAGTTTTGACATTTTTACTTCTTTATCTTGTTCATCTGCTTTGATTTGTCATTCTATTTTGTTTTATTGTTTCAATGTTTTTAATAGGGCCTCGGGTGAGATTAGCGTTCCGCTAACCGACTTTACCCTTCAACATTGAAATACATAAATAAAATCAAATCAAATCAAATCAAATCAAATAAAATAGAATAAAAAAAAAATAAAATAAAAAAAAATAAAATAAAAAGGGGCGAGCCTGTGATGTCACAGTAATAAGTTTAAAAAGTGCCGAGCTCTAGATATTTTTGTCTGAAATAACTTCTAGACAATCCTTACTGCTCTTCCTTGGCTTGGATTATTGTTCTAATCAACCAAAATGTCTGATCAGCCGAAACGTGGAAGACCGAAAGGAAGCCTTGGCCAAAAAAAAACGGGATGAAGCGACAGCAAAGTTAACCCATAGCGACAGCCAACCACTCCTAGGATCTGTCCTAACGAGAACTGCCAACGCTGAGGAAGACTCAGATTTGGAGCAACATGACTTTGTAAAGGACGTTAACAACAACATTGAGAAGCTGCGTAAGACCCTGCTGAAAGAGATAAAGTCCCTACAACAGGACTTCAACCAAGCTATTCTAGATTTAAGACAGACAATTGATACTTTGACTGAGGAGAATGAATCCTTAAAGGAGCGCTGCGACACACTTGAAGAAAGAGTTGCGAATCTGG
>WURT03092074.1:0-12682 GCA_009936505.3 Holothuria glaberrima | reverse complement strand
TTACCCTACTCCATTGCTTATGCTGAGCACCAAGCACAATGGCAGTAGGTTCCATTTTTAAAGTCTTTGGTATGACCAGAACTGGTTTAAGGATCAAAGAAGGATAAACCCTGACCCCTCATTGCCTTCTATTATATTATAAATCTTTGTACAGGTCTGTAATTCTCGTACCGATATTTGGAGACCAAGCCCTGTTACTGCAGTACCATCATAACTCCCTACAAAATTTAACATAGTTTGCTGTCTGGTGGAAACTTTGTTCAAGCATACATGCATACTGTAGATTAGGAAACTTTCTTATGGTGTTGTAAATCTTCTGCACAAAAACTGCATGCCAAATTACTTAAGTTTCTTGTTACCTTAAGTTTCTAGTTATAAACATAGTTATTTGCATATAATAACATGTTGTTCCGAAGCATTTCAACCCATCCCTGCAACATCCTGTAATTTGAAAACATGCCAAAAAGTTGTATTAAAAATGAATGTTTGCATAGCTATGACATTATCTGTTTCTGTTTATTTCTACAAATGTTTGATTTGATTTTACAGTCAATATTTAATTGACCACTTTCTTATATTGCAGACACTTCATCATGCTCAAGATTGTGTGTGACAGCTTGTGGTTTCGCATGATGCGCCTTTAATTGAAGTTTTCATTTTATCATACAATTTAAACAAACATCTCATTTGGTGTCATACCTATTACACCATTAAGCCACATGTGATAGATTAGCTTTGAAGGCACCCTGTACTTTTAATTAATATCCTCTAATGAATGTAGATTGTCCTGCAGCCAATAAATCAAGTTCTGGAAATGACCGTTGTTTGATCAGGTGGCATTAAATGATAACAGCAGAGGTTGGCTTGTATTGGTCATCCCTTAATATCATCTGTCACCATGGATCTGTCTGCCAGCATGCTTTCAAAATGCTCAGCAACAAATGTCCACAATTGTACTAATATTGCATTATTTTTCTAAACCTCTGCTATACTGTACAAAAACACTGATTGGATTCCAGGGCAACTTGCTTTCTCAAACATACCTTCTTGTGAAATGATCAGAGATTGGGCAGAGCAAATACAGTGATTATCCTTTTTTTTGTTTCCTTTTGTTAAGGGGAGAGGGGATTACTGGCAAAGGCAGTATCAGTAGGAAACTATGGTAATTGGGGAAATTATCAATACACTCATCCACTCAATGGGCACTAAAAATGCTATTCATTTATAGCTTACAATCTATACATCTCAGGATCAGGGATTAAAGGGATTTTCCACAGACAAAATTCAGTAGGTTCAAAAAAAGCAGAAAATTTTTCTCTTTTAGGTGAAAACCGCATCTCAATAGCTTACAGCATTTGAAAGATACAAATTTTCAAAGAAATGCAATTTTTTCTCAAGATAATGTACATTATGGAAAATCTGTGATATGTCATTAGGGCACAATTTGCTTTGACATAGAATTGAATTTCTTTATGATATTAATGCCACTGGAGGGAATGTTTAGCAACTTTGTTTTTTATGCCCTAAATTGGTGTAGATGTGCGCTAAATCTACATGGAAAAATATTCAAACATTCCAACAGTATCCAATTTCAAGGACAAACAGGACATTCAATTATAAAGAAAAACAAAAGGAATCTGAGGCAATGTGCCCACTTTACATAACAATCAGAGACATTGATGAGAACTGGAGGTATTTTTTGACAAAAAATAAGCACTCTTTAATATGAGATATCTCAAGTTAGGAAGAGAGTATATTGCTACAGGCATTGGAAGGCACAAATTGGAAAATTTTTCTCTTTCACTTGAGACCCTTGTGAAATGCCACTGGAAAATGCCTTTAAGTCAGCCTAGCCATCGGACCGGCTTGGGTTGGAAGTTGTGTTTATATACAGTATATATCCCTTTTTCAAACTGTTGTACTGAGCTCAAGGCGAAAAATCAACGGGTCTCAAATTTTTAAGCAGTTTTGATTTGACTTCATTATCAGGATTACACTTTAATGGGGCTGCTGAGAGGTTTACCTGCAAAAGAGGTGGTCACTCTAAGGGGCTCCCCTTTTCTCCCTTACACATACACATAGGCATTTGAGTTAAGGGGATGGAGGGCATGAAGCCCTTGGAGTTGGGGCAAAACATTTCTTACTGGGCAGGTCTGATTTTTGGAAAGAATTTGAGTGCATTTTCTTTGGCAGTACACGTTTTGGGGGAAAGAGGGGTTTAAAAAACTTATCCCCAACAACCTGTGACCCCCTTTGAAAAAATTTAGTACTCCAAGCTCTTATGCATGGGCAATAATTTGTCTCTGTGCTATAAGTGAGAATGATATGATTGCACTTTGTATTGTATGTATGTGGAAAATTGATTTTAAAAAATGTGTTGGTCAGCAAGGTGGAATTTTCCTTTCCACTAAACTTGAGTACTTTATGCTTTATTGGCCATTAGTTTTAAAATGGTAAAATAACTTTTACATAAAAGTAAACTTGTATATACACAAACTCATTTACTGATGGAAAGATTTACAGTAAGTTTGCATTGTGTGAATGTCTTTATCTTTCTATGATATTTTGTAATAGTCATTTGGAATAACTAAAACGGAGCTTGGAATAATATCTCAAACTAAATTTATTTATCTAGTTCATTCCAGCCAATGAAATATCTGAGCATTGTTACTGCATATACAGTATTGTATTATGCATTGCTGTTACATATCCTTTCAATTTAAAGCTTGTTGCTACAGACATCCTCTAAAACCTGCCTTTTTTTGCCCGTTATGACCCTGTTTTTGCATTAAAACCTATCTCTTGATTCTGGATCCTCACTGTTTGTTTCCCAAACACAACATACCTGTACATTTCTTTTTTTATAAAAAGTACATCTACTCAAACTACTATCAACTGCTAAAAGCTCTATTATATACCGTAAATTCTTTTGTACTTTATTTGTTCAAAGGATTTCATTTCCATATTCCCTTTATTGCTGTTGGAATATTAATGAAATAGTTTTTCCCTTTTTTTTTTTCCTTTTTTTCTTTTTTGTGCTTCTAGGAAACTGCAATGCATTTTTGGGATGCATTTCTAAAGTATGAAAATCAATACATGTTGAAAAGTTTGGTATGTTTGTGGAAATACTACTCCAACTTTTTTATGTAAAATCCTCTTGAGAGAAGACTTGATGACTGCTGTCTTCTGAAGTACCCATCTGTACAAGTTGCTGCAGGGCATGATATTAATGCAATAATCAGATACAAATGTGGGGATTTGTAAAAAAAAAGTAGAGAGCAAAGGCATCTGTATCTGTGACATTAATAACAGACGCTTTGTGGGAAAAACAGAAATTGGCATGAAAGAGGATGCTTCAGGACAGTGTGAAGGTTCATCAATTTTTTTTTTCTTTATTCAAAATGACAGTACAAAGAAAAAATAATAAGAGTGTTATGAAATGCTAGGGATGGAAGTAATTTTGTGGAAGTAATTTATAGCAGAAAATAAACTCTGAAATGTTGATGGATTTTTATTGCTTTCATGGCTAAAAGTAGACGGGTGATTTGACTCTGTCAGTGAACATCTCAATTTGTATGTTTAGATTCACACACTTAGTGTGCTCCGGCATAGAATAGATTGGCATTCATGGTACATAAGTGTTGCATTTGAAGTATGTACGTCTAACTACTGGCAGACATAGGCCAAGGATCATTGACTTAAATAGTGTTTGGATGTAATGTTGCATGTAGCATAAAGTATTTAACTTAAGGTAGGTGAAGATGCAGGTTACTGTATCTTCTGAATTAAGAATTTAGATGTTTGATATAAAACATGCTAGTTTGGTTTTACTCGATCACCTCACCATGTTATGTCACATGTTAATATTAGAGTGTCATTGACATGTAAATGTGATGTGCATGTTACGAACACTCCATCATTGTCATGGCACTGAAGCAAACACGTACTGTTAATGAATTTCATGGAATTCATATAATGAGATCTTGTACATGTAGTCGTGCATTGATTCTTTACAAAGACTAGAGAAGATAGTCAGCCAAAAAGTGATGCCAGGAGCAACAATACAGACTAGAATACATTATGGAAAAGCCTGTGCTGAAGTGAAAATGGTTTGGTTAATAGGCTAGGTCAGTGTACAACATGGACCATTAGGACTACACATAAAATTTACTGGTGCTCTGGAAAAAGTGGTGTTGTTTTGGAGAAAAATTCAAAGTTGTTCCTGAAGACCAGCTCAATGGTTGTCATCTCTTAAACAGTAATCAACTTCCTCAAAAATCAGAATCTGTTTTAATGTAGAACCCTTAATTGTTTAAAATTATTTTGGCTTAATTTCTACAAACCCTCAATCTAGTTCGCTTCTACTTACCTACCTAATTACTATAATCGGACAGTCCATATAATGGTGGGGCCACTTTTGTATTCACAGGATGGTCAGTTCCATGTAAAGGGAGTATGCAGATTTATTTTGAACTGCATTCATAAAGTAAAATGGAATGATAAAAGTGTAATACTATTTAATCCCACATCTCAAATTTTATTATCTTTTAAATGCCAGCACGCACTGCACTGGTCAACCCTACTGCAACTTGATGCAATCCACCCATCTACTGTACTTGTTGTGGTATGAGTTGAAGGTAGTTGTGGCCAACTAGTTCTGCATTGGTGGTGGTACAGTGGGATCTGCAGGTTTGATTCACACTGTGGAGATGGAACAGTGAACAGATTTACCAGTTTTGGTTGCCATGTAAGAGAGGCCACCATTTTGACTTTATGCAGCTGTCACAGGGTTCTTTATTTATATTGTATCATTCTAAGGAACCAGGTTGGCAGTTGCTGCACTGTACTGCCATGACCCAAAGTGAATCATCTGCAACAGAACTGCCCCGAATCCCCGATGAATATCAGACGTGTTTGGTTTGCCTGATTTGGCCAACTTCAACTTGATGAAGACTCTGTGTCAGATCCCAGTTCGTTCGTTCGGGACTAAATTTTGGTGCACACTGCATCGACCCAACTGCAACCTGTCTGGTTTCAGTGCAGAATGTGCCAGCCTTCATCTAGAACAGTTAGAAATATTAGCTAGTGAGATTTCACTGTAGTTGTGTTAAGGTTAGGTTTTCCCAAAAAAAGAATGAAAACCAGACTCTATTATGGTTTTCTTCCATGTTTAAGTTTTTGATAATAATCAAAAACTTTTTTTTTTTTTAGCACAAGTCCAGCATAAGTGTTGATGAAATATCCTATCGTTCCCTACAATGTCATCATAAATTGTCCAGATTAAGTTTGTTTCCCAACGAGCTCTATGCAACTTTCACAGTCTAAAAAGTGACCCGTAATTGACCTCTGTCAAAGAGTTCTCAAAGCATGACTACAAGATGATGGCATGTGAATCATCTCTTGTAATAACCATTCTGCTGCTCTAGGCATTTTTTTGTTCATCACAGAAGACAAAACAACCTTGCTTGGGAACTTAAATGAAAAGCAAGATTGGTTATATGGGATTAATATACAAATTTTGATATGATTTTTTCTCCTTTAAGCATGGAAATGGTAATGAAATTTGTAGAAATGGCAGTTAACTCTACTGGAAACATGGTCGGTAATATCGGAGAGATTTATTGACAGATCTTTCAAGAAAAGAAATATATTGCCAATTCAAAACCATATTTGGATAGGGAATCTGGAAGTGCTTACTTTCATTAACATAGGTAAAAGCCTCAGATGGGAAGCTTTTTTATTTTGTCATCAACATTCGACTAGATAGCTCTAAGTGTCATGCTAAGTGATTTCAGTACCTATCAAAGCAATGCTAGGCCTCCATGGATTGTGTGAAATAACACAGGAAGAAGTAACAAGGCACTAAAATGATTTGTGACTATGCATTAAAATTTACTTCATCAGTGAACATTTGACTTGAGCAATTCCAGATTAAGAGGACCAAATTCACTGTCATAACAAAAACATATCAATAAGTACTTGTATCTAAGGACAGAATGGGTAAAACGGTTTTTGTGGTTTGGGAAAATTGTTTGTGAGAAAGGATATTCAAATTTAAATGTTTTGGAGAAACATTAAAGATCTGCTCATCAAATGAAAATGGTTAAGAATAGCTTTTTGATGTGGAAGGACAGTGCTTTTGTTCTTTGGTTTCTTTTTTTCTATCTTTGTTTACTTACCATTTTTGAAGGAAGCTGCTATGTAATATTCATACCAAAATGAACTAGTAGTGACAATAGCCAGCACTTAAAATATAGTTTGGTCAATTATCACAGTGACCAAGTGTTTCTCACCATTGAATGGTCCTTTGGTTACAAATGTTCAGGACTTTGTAATTAGCATAAAAATGTGGGATCCAATATCACCAAGTATTCTTTTAGCTCTGATTATGCAGTAATTCGAAAAGCATTAAATTCATCTTTTTCTGAAAGATTATCTGATGGATCATTCAAATTTTCCCTTCCATTGATGATACAGTAGATTGGAACATTTTTAGATTTTATGCTATGATCTTTTGTGGCTATGTTTTAAGCTGCACAGGAGGTTTCTTTTCCTTTTTTTTTTTTTTTTTTTTTTTTGTGAGTGTCTGTATTTTAAAGGTTTTTGTACTTTTCTTCTATAATTGTATGTTTTATTTTCATGTTCTTTCTTACTTTTGTATTATTTCAGGTGCAATTCTAAATTTTTCTCTTGCGTATCACTTGGTTTTAATAGAAGAGCCCATTATGAATGCCTGATAATTGTAATAATAATAATAATTGTTTAAAAGCAGTTCTGATTTCCTTTTGATTAATATCAGTCATCCGCTGATAAGTATGTGGAATTACTGTGTCTTGTAAAACTGCATCCCACATGCCATTAAGATCAAGTTAATGACAGTGGATTTAGCTTGTTATATGGCTTCTGTTGTCAAATGTATTTTTAGGAAGCAAAATTATACAATACATTCATTTATGCTGTACAGTAACACTTGGCAAGAAAATACAAAAATGATGTTTCTTTACTACTGGTCAAGATGAGCTCCTTTGTAGGCCTCATGAGAAATACTTTGAGGTTCCATGAGAGGGAAAGCTAGGAAGTCATGGCAAATAGCCTAAAGTGCAAATCATATTGGCTTTGCAAAGTGTCATCTGGGATTCTTGTTAGCATATGTGTTTTCCACTGTGCGATAAAATTGCCTTGCAGTACTGTGCATGGAAGTAATCTCCAAAAAGTCACCTGTCTAGCAGGTTGTTGATTTGGTTTCATATTCTCTTCTATACTTCCTATTATGTTTCAAAAAGCTATTATTGAACCATGTTCTACTATTGTTCATGAGGTTTATACCACTTTTCAGAGGGATAATGACAATACAAACACAAAACAGCTGTAGCAAAGTTTGCTTCTGGCAAAAACTTAACTTTGTCCCCAGCGATCCTGGAAATGGTGACTACCTAAACTGAAGGATAAGTTATTTACTTTCCCAGCAGAAAATGTGGGGGGATTTGTGAAATTGCCTCACATCAATGAAAAGTCCGGGAAGTGATGCTAAGAAGATAAAGTGGTCAATGGGTTTCATTTTGTCTCATATCCAAACATTGCATTCTCTTGAGGATTAGTTTTAATGGTAGTATCATGAATTGATTGGCCTTGTCAGCCTTACTTGCTTTGGATGGTTACCATTTTTCTTAGAAAGAATTAGCTTTCCACTCCAAGACATCCACTTACACTATATGTATCAGAAGAAGTTGGAACCCAAGGAATGCACCCTCTTTTCAGACAACTGGATGTCTTTATCTTTAATATATTTTTTTTCAGAGAGTCCTTGATTCTAAAATGTCCAGCCTCTAAGGGGACATAAATGTTTATAATTTCCTTTAAATGTTGTCAAACTTCCACGGGCTCCTAGTAGAGCAGCACATTTGACAGGATTTTCCAACAAGTAAAATGCAATAAGTTTGGGATTTGGCTTTTGTAGGAAGTGAGAGGCTTATCAGTGGAAATAGTTTTGATGCCAGCTCTCTTCAACTTTATGCCTTTTAATTGCCATCAGCCTTTGTCAGATGGTTATCAGTAATAGCCCTGTTTGCCTTCCAGTTTTCTTTCAGTCCATTGAGTTTTTACCGACCTGTCAAAAAGCCTAGCTTGATCACAGTTATCAGGGACAACTCACGCAACGTTGCTCTCTTAATGAAAGAGGCAAAATGTTTTTCCAGATTACCTCTGGGCCATTCGAGGATGAACATTATCAGAATAAAAGTGTACGTGCAAACATTGCAAATACCCGTTGAACCAGACCTTCCATATACGACCTATATAAAGCAGACATCAGCTGTTAAATGAAGCATAGGGGTCATAGAGTCTTTCCAATCTGAAAAATTGACTTGGGACAGTTCATGTAAAGAGGATGAGATGATTTAAGAGTGTAACTTCCATGTGACAGGTGTTCATTATTGAATTAATACTCTTCTCAATTGGTAAATATGGCTTTTTGCATGTAGGGATATGAACAGTCTGTCAAAATGCTATTAAAAGAATTGTTTTTAAGTCCCTGCCAGCAGATCTCTCATCTTCTTCGTACTGTGATCTGGGTGTCTGCTAATGTGTCTCTCATTTTGTTTTACACTTAACAAAACTGATTCTCCCTCATCATTTTGCACACTGTGATGAAGGATGGAGGCCAAGATTACCAGGCCCTTCTTGGTACATATATTTTCTTAGATAGTTGGATTTGTAGGAAGTCCTTTGGATCAGTATTGAAAAACACAAGATCCATATTCAGTCTGCAGAGTCTATTTAGCTCCTCCTACCTCCTATTACTGTACATTTACCGTTCTTGCCTTCAATAATTGTCTGCATTGCCAGAGAGTGACCTATTTACCTTGAAGGTGCAACTACAGTAGTACTGTAAGATAATGAACAACCATCATGAGTGTGGCTTAATGTAGGGTGGTTAGGAAATGAGTCCATCCAGGGATCATCTTTGGTCCTCCCTGAATGAAGGGTAAAATATTTAAACAGTGGTATTGATGCTATAGTTAGGGAACAAATATATGTTGGGAGTGAATTTAATAGAGTGGGGAGCGAATATAAGTAGTTATTAACAGATGTTGTGTATGGTCACTTTGTTAAGTACATAATATTTCCCCTTCATGGACAGTACTCTCTCTTACTGGAAACTTATTTTGTTGGACAGCATATGGCCATGTTCTCAAATGCTGTTCCATTCTGTAACTGATGTGCATGGTAGTTTGTTGTTGTTCTATGTCTTTAACTTATGGTGTTGTGGTTTTTGTTTTTTTTTTTTTTTTCCATAGTATTGGTTCCTTACTCCCATATCAATTTTCTGGTTCATGTGTTTGTGCTACACATTAGATAACTTTTGGTTGATAATGAGCTTTATTGAATCTATAATAGTAATTAGTGAAGGTGGACTGGGGTTCTATGGTAATTTTACATCAAGGCATGAATTGCCTTGAAATTAAATTCAATTTCTCTGATCCTGCAAGTTCGCACACCTACAAACATCTACCAGAAATGTAATAGCTGGTTGCTGACATTTTCACTCCAAAAATGAAAAAAGAAAATTAAACCACTATGATGTTGTGACATCAACAGGACATAGAGAAAGTACATAGTATGTGTAGCCAAGGGAACAAGAAAATTAAAGGTGTTTTTAGTCTGAAGTCTGTCATTATTCCTTAGAAGGATATGCACCAATAGTTATTAGCATGGCCTCCTTTCGATATTTGCCATGGTGCTGCTGAGGCCGTATTTTCACATTGTCTACCTTTTGGATCAAGTTACTGACATACATACATGTGTATGCCTTAAGAACTAGTTTTGCAAGCTTCTGTTTTTAACCATTTTCCACACTTTACTCAGCTGTGCAAATGATTTTATGATTGCTCTTCTATCAGGGCAATTTTATCCTTTTCATCTAGCTGTACAAGCATTTTTTCATTGAAAACTAATATCTCTGCCCACTGTTTTTATGAGACAACAAGTCATCTCTGAATGAACTGTAACTTGGGGACTCATCAAGTTGCAGTATCAACTTGTTTGCAAAAGCGTTATTTAGTTTGGGAATTCCAGTTCACTTTAATAAACTGTCCTAGTTTTTACGATGTGGTTTGAAGTTCATTAACAGAATATCTTCATGATTCGTGGTATCTTGATAGTGCAACACGGGAATGCTGTTTTATTAACCCCAATATCTTGTTTGAAATCTAGTAAACTAGTCTTCAGGGGGAATTACTTTCTCTGCGACATTAAACGGCAGTTATTTATGCATGCAGTCTGTTACATTTTGGTTGATGGTAGAAAGATGAAGTATGATGTCAATTGGGGAAATCGTTAAAAGGGCAACAACCGAGAAAGTACACTCGTAAGTAGTAAAGCCGTGAACATCAAAAGCTGGATAGCCGATCAGTGGTCTACCCCCAGTGCACTTGAAAGTCCAAAATAAATGGAAGGAAACCACTCCAATTCCTGTTTTGTATTACAATCCAGAGGGGGTTCAAGAACATTGTTGATGATATTAAATGACTGGGCAGTCCCTGCATAAAGATGCAGCTAGATTAACTGGAGGGGTTGAGTGATGGAATCAAACAATGAGCTGTAACGTTTGTGAAGGATTGGCCCCAAGTCAGGGCTGTTGTCAAGAAAATTCTGATGCTTCCAGTGATATCCCCTTATTTTGCTCTCTTGTGAAGCTTTTTTTTATGAGCCATTTTTTTTTTTTCTGATCATGGATGAATCAGATTTTAAGCAAGAAGCACTTGATTCAAGCATCTATTTGATAGTTACTCTGTACTAGCTCATTATGGGATGGTTATTTGTAGACTGTTGTACAAGAAAGGCATGACTCTGGCAAAATTTGACAGATTAAACACTGGTAAAAAGACCACATTCATTTCATAAAGCATCTTGCATTTGGAGTATGTTAATATTCAATTGTGTGTTGTGACTTAATCAGAATGTATGCAGAGCATGGTGGAAAGCCTCTGTTGTCATCTGAGGCAAATTCAGTGGACAAGCAATAGCTTTAAAATTCCTGAGTTATTATCAATGCTCTGTGGGTTACACCCTTGGTTGCAAGTTTTGAAGTTAAAACTGGAATACTCACCCTAAAATTTGAACAGTATATGAAATAAAGATTCCCAAAAAGTGAGTCTATTTTAGGAAATAACAAAAGTTGTTATCTAGTTTATTTTAAATTTTCCTTTCAGATGAAGTCAACAGGTAGCTATAGTTCAATGGTGTTAGGAGAGGGGATGAGATCACTGAAGTAAGGAACCTTGGGATACCTGTAATGTATAAAAATCATTTTTGGAAGTTGTGAACTTTCCCTGCCTTATTTACATTTTGTGCAATACAGAACACTTTCGTTTCAGTATACAGGGTACATTTAACTTTTTTCACAGCATTTTATAAACCCAGTTCATTCTGATATACTCCATTAGCAGTCAAAATACCTTGAGTATATTGGTAGATGAAAGTATGCTAATTAGTAAGGATTATTTAACAAAACTTATGGACCTATTTGATTGAGTGGCAAATTTCCTCTTCCTATCTTCTGGTAGCTTCATCAGGCCTACTGATCAAAAGGCCACAATTGGTCATCAGATGCATGAAGGAGAGATGACAGTTCAGAGTTGAGCCCAGCAATTTCCTGTATTGACAAAATGAGTAAAAAGAGTACCTTTACGATGTACAAGAACAGAGACATGTATGGCAAGCCAAGTGCCCAATAATTCAAGAAACTTGGTTTATCGGTCGATAAACCAGGTTTATCGACAAATAAACCAAGATAATTGGTCGATAAATCAAGTTTTTCGAATTATTGGACATTGGCATTGATAAACCAAGTTTATCAAACGAAGTTTTGTGATAAACCTGGTTTATCAAATCGATAAAACAGGTGTATCAATTCGATAAACCAAGTTTATCATCACATCGAAAAATCAGGTTTATCAGACGATAAACAAAGTTTATCAGTCCAAAAACCAGGCTTATTGGTTGGTAAACCAAGTTTATCAGTCAAAGAACTAGATTTATTGATGGCGAATGCTCAATAATTAGAAAATCCAAGTTTATCAAATTGATAAACCAAGTTAATCCACTTTTTAAGTGAATAACACGATAAACCTGGTTTGTGAAAAACTCAATAAACCTGATTTATCGACGGATAAACTTGGTTTCTCAAATAAAAGTTGGCTTTATCAGCCGATAAACCTGGTTTATTGACCAATAAACCAGGTCCATCGACTGATAAACCTGGTTCTTCGATCAATAAACCAAGCTTATCGAATTATTGGGCATTTGGCTTGCCATAGACCTGTGACAAAATGTCTATATTTACACATATAACATACGGAAAAGGCAGAATGTGAATTAAAACACCAAAACCCACAAAAGCCAGTCAACACTGGATGAGTAAAGTGCACCAAAAAGATGTAGGCATGTACTGTACCACAGACTGCCAGTCAATTAAAGATTACCTAATAAAATGCCTGTTGAGAAAATTGATGGCTGTAGCTAGAGGCTAGAACTGAAGATGCATTGCAGTTGGTGTACATGCCACCCTTGGTATCATGATGTATCACTACAGTATATTCAAGTAAATAGGTAGCACACCACCAATTATTCCTCCATTGACTTACACACTAATTTGGGTCCATTTCGTGGCCCCTGGACCCTT
>WURT03092063.1:0-12683 GCA_009936505.3 Holothuria glaberrima | reverse complement strand
ACAACACAGATTTACAGACAAATATTAAATAGAAAGTAACAAATTGCGTGAAAGGAAGTGCACTTAGAAACACCTCGCGCTTACCGAGGATTTTGTATGAAGCCCCTGGTCATTTTCTACTGCGCAAACGAATCTTTTTTTCTTGTACGTTTCCCTCTATGAAACATCCAGTGTATCTATGAAATAGCCTACTACTACTGCAGGGGAATGCAGTGTGTGAAAGAAAACCTTGCACAAAACAATTTAGGATGAAAATTTCTGTCAGAGAATGACTCCTGGTTCTGGGAAAATGGTGCCTGGTTCTACCATAATCCACCTGACTAGGGACCAAAAGTGGGATTTACTGGATGCCTGGTCCTTGGCTGCTTAATGTAAGGCTTGATCCTTGACAATATTTAGTGTTTTACAAACATTGAAACCAGATTGTGTACAAAAGTGCATGGACACATGATTTCCAAGTTTGTAATGCATTGCCACACATGATAAACTGCATGAATGTATTGATAGTGTAATATAGTACAGCAGATTGCAAAAGAGGCCGTTCACAGGAATGGTGGAAGGTCTCACCCTTGTCATTAAGAAAATTTCATGTTTATAGTCATATTTATGCCCAAATTAGGATCAGTAAAATTGTATGGTTGCTAGGCATAAGTTTTCAAAAAAGGATCTTTTTACTTTTACCCCCAGTGTCTAATTTTTTTTGCTTTAGTAAAAGATGGTCATATTCCGGTGGTTTGCCAAAAGTAGGTCATGGTGGTTAACAGTTTGAGAATTATTGTAAGGGTACTTTGTTGTACAATTGGCATATATAATTCCCTTGAAAGGAAACTTCCCCTCTCTTCCCCTTCCCCTTCCCCATCAGATTGAGCTGTCATTGAATTTAATGTGTAAACAGGGATTCTGCCAGAAACTCAAAAAAGTAGGGGGGATTTATTACTGCTAAACCCCAAGTCTAAGTTGATGCTGCCCTTGGCCAAAGTTACAAGTGGGTTCAGGGGGACAAAAGCTTGCTTCAAGGCTCCTATAAGGTGCAATTTAAAGGGTTTTAAAGGCCATTTATTTATGTAAGTTCAAACATTGCTGCAAAAGTGTCCCCTTCTTTAGTAAGAAACCAAGATATTGACAATTTTTTATTTTTATGGAAATGAAAAGGGTTATTTTACCCTCCTTCTTCTGGAAAGGGGGGACAAATCCCCTTCCCCCCCCCCCTTGACAGAAACCCTGGTAAAAATTCCTTATGAGTTGTTCAGAACACGTACAGTTGATATTATTTTCTTATTTCATTAGATGCATTTTGAAGATGGATCACCATTGTCCATGGGTTAACAACTGTGTTGGGTATCGCAACTACAAATTCTTTGTCTTGTTTCTCATGTATGCCTTACTCTTCTGCCTATATGTTGCTGTAACAACTTTGCCATTTTTTATTCAATTTTGGAAGGTAAGCATACTCTTTACTGTCGTTTTCATTAGTCTTCTAGGAAATACTCAGCCCAATCTTCCATCATCAAAAGAAAATTAAAAATGATTTGAAAAGGTGTTGCTTTAAAAAAATAAGAAAAGTTGTTTTGTATGTTGGTGTCTATGAGGTACAAATGAATATCCAGTTAATATAACAGAGGAATGAGCTGTGAATTTGCACCTTGTCAATGATATGTACCTTTAAAGGGAAAATGCAGTTCCCCCACTTTGAAGGAGTTTGCCTGGTCATCCTAGTTCAGGAATGGCTCTTATCAATCATGTGACAATATTTTTGTTACTCTTTTGTTAAATTCATGCAGAAAAACTCCTTGGTTTACCTTTAATATTCAATATTTGTGTAAAAAACATAATGAAAGATGCTTGTGAGCAAAATAAGAGATTTGTAAGATTTAGAAAACTTTTGAAAATAACCATGGGCTGACTGCCATCTCCCTTTAACTTCAACATTGTGTTTATCAAAGCATGTACATGTAGTTTTTGCCAAACATATTAAAGGGAGAGCTGCTATTGAATTTTCCTCAATGTTTCATGTTCTGTTTCCTCTAGTGCATGCATATAGTGCAGTACATTGCTGACTCTCTTGAATCTTAAAAATTTTGTAGATACAGTTTGCTTCCATATAGATGCAATTTGCAGTTACAAGTGGAAGCAATGCATTTATAATCAGTATGTGTGTTTTATTTTTTCTGTGGCACCTTTTTTAAAAATGATGTCTCCAGGTAAGTAAATTGATACCTTTCACATGTGGTGTGTGATGTGTCATGGAGAAATAATTGAGTAGAAAATTCAGTTTGTTTTGTTATAAGTTAATAGTTAAGCATCTGATGTCATTAGACTTCTCACTTTGGAAAACCTTGTGAACATGATGTCTCAAGATTGGAAACATGGATATTTTAACCCTCATGGGCAGTATTTGATGTTTAGTATGAAGCAGAACTCAGGATATGTTTAGGAGCAGGACTGCAGTATCATTTATGGCTGCTATGCAGTGGATCAAAGTGTTGATATCCTCATATCTCACTTTTTTCGCTTTTAAGGTGGCAATCAGAGGTCACCAGAGGTCAAATTCTAAAAAGTTTTACAAGGTTCTCCCTTGTGGTGAAAATGGGAAAATGTTGGAAAAAGAAAAACATTTTCATGGTCTGGAAGATCTTGATATGGGATTACTGTTCTGGAAAAGTTGGCAGGCAGCCTGAAAATTAAAAACTAGTAGTGAAGTGCAGAGCATTTTGCTTTTTGTGTCCATGGTGCTTGAATTTTTGTTACCTTTATTGTAGAATAAGGGTAAAATTCTATCACAGTTCATGCAGAGAGTTTCTAAACTCATGTTTTGTTCTATGGGCTATATACAGACTGCTCATGTATTGTCAGTTTGTATATATATATTTTTATATATGTCATTAATTCCCCACTTAGGGGGTGAAAGAAGTTGTTGAAAATCTAATTCTAATCATCCTCTTTCAGTATAAGGCAAGTGCCTATGTTTGAGGAAAATGGCATAAGGTCTTCGAGCGACTATTTAATACAGCGTTGATTGACTCATATATATATATATATATATGTGAAACGCTAATCCCCCCTTAAGGCGAAAGTCCTTATATCTTCCTACCTTAAAGCAAAAAAAAAAACAATAAAATACATAAGCAAATATTTCCCCCCAACGTCCTCAAGGTATAAACAACGTTATTTCAATGGCCTGCCATCCGTGCGTGTTAACAGATAGGTGTCCGTAAATTCGTCGACTCTGAGGTAATAGCAAATAGATTGTGTCTGTAAAAGGACGTTACCACAGGTTTACGTATTCCTATACAAAAAGTGTGTGAAAACGTTAAGGGGAAACCTATTTTTCGCCGTATTTTTTTCGCCCTATGGTCGACTTTTCAACAACTTCTTTCGCCCTAAGTGGGGAATTAGTGAAATATATATATATATATATATATATATAAACATATATATATTTATATTGCTTTAGTGTTTTACTGCAACCGTGATTTAGTTGTCCCTTAACGTTTGAGTTTCTTTCATGTTTGCATGTTTTATACGTCTTATATTTCACTTGCTTGCTTTTTCCAAGTTTCTAAGCTCCTTCTATTTCATACTTGTAACCATTTTGTTTTACACGTAGTAAATAAGATTCGTCGACGTACTGAGCCTACCCTCTTTTAAACCAAAGTTTAGACTAACAAATAAAATAAGTTAAACGCTGAAATTATAATATTGAGAACTTCGTGAACGGCCCGAACGGGCACATCAATTAGCCTAAAGTTTCCCTAAATAGTTTTTCTAGTGCAAAGGTTTGGAAATAAATGTTCGATAATGATGGCACAAAACGTTTTTAGGATGCAATATCTTTTGATATAATGAGTGTCAACAAGTGGGGCGAGAAAAAATGTCCCCACTTTTGATGAGTGGAGGAAATTCCCTCTCCATTTTTCCAGAACTCCAACGGAAGAAGTGGGCATATGTTGATTCCACAACTTGCAATCGAAAAGCAACATGTTGCACAAACAGGGTTGCCATCTGGATGATTCCTAGTCTGATCTAAGAGACTTTTCATTGTACGAGATTTTTTTTATCCCTGTGTGAATATTTCAAATGAAATTATTAATGTATGAGTCTGTTTATTTTTTCTCTCTTTGATAATATTGCTGCCTCTGCATAAAGAAGTATTCAAATAATATTGCCAGGCCCGTAGCCAGGCGGGTACTGCATGGGACCATATCATTCCCCCGTATGGAACCCCGTGCGGACCACTATGCCCCAGGGAAATCGACAGGAAATATTTTTTTTCTTCCTGTAAACGGTGGCCCCATATGACTACAGGCATTTTTGGACCAAATTGACCCCAGAAAGAGTTTTAAAAATGAACGTATTTGGTTTTTGTTACAAGGCCAAAATTTCACAAAAAAAGTGCGCAATGCCGCCCACCCCATCGTCAGTTACATTCTGCTCACACACTTGTTTTAGATATGTTAGCTTCATGTAAGACACCTTAACTGCCTCAGTGCTGAGTTCAAGGGTTGTGGAAGTGGGCATTCCCCCACGACCAGTCACTTGACATCTTAGGTTTGCTCTTAAAGGTAGACCCTCATCACCCCAAGTACATTTCGTTTGGATGGGAGAAAGCAAAATTCTCAGTTCGTTAATGCTCTTTGATTGAAATCAAAGTCAAAAGATGCAGGGTAGCTCACACTTCACACCATGCACAAATCATGTTCTGATTACATAGCCTATCATGGCCTTTTATGCCCTCCAGAATATGTCCTTAAGCAATGTAATAGGTTTTTGTCTGCATATAGAGGGCTCAAGACAGTTTCGGGAGGGACTAGGAGAAAGTTAGTTGGGAGAATCGAAACTGTATGAGATGAGAAGGGCGACCATTCTTCCACAGAAAGCAACATTTTCTAATTTTCCTTAACAAGTACCAAATGTTTTCAATTTTTCTTCAACCAAGCCCAAAATTTTTCGCGCTTCCAAACTTTTGCTTTCGGCAACCTTTCGGCACACAGTCACTTTTGGCAGGACTTCAGGTTGCTCGACTCTTAGGGGAGATAGATTCCCTCGCTGGGCATATCCTTTCACCATCCCTTGGTGAGTCTGCAAGTAGGTTTTACCATGCAGATAATTTTCCTGCAAAAATTTGCGTGCAATTCACACAATCGAAGTTGTATCACTAACGAACCAGTGTTCGCGTTAGGGTGCGGGATTGCAAGATTCCCGCAAGTCGGTTGAATCCTCCCGCACAACTGTTTCCCCATTGCGGGAATTACCCGGAGAAAAAACTTTGGAAGCCTGTGGATTGGCATGGCAACACTACACAATAAAAGCTAAGTTCTTACACTGTAACCAACCGTCTGGCTCCGTAACCAAAATAATATTGATTACTACACAGTACACACATAGTACCTGAAAGTGGTAGTCATAGTAACGCCATGAACTGTGAATCAATGTGATTTGCTGCGGTGGTACCGCACCCAATTGCCGTGCGCACACTGACCACGGAAATACTGCGCCACACAGTGCAGGCACTGTACCTACAATGAACGTTTTGTTGACGATGCAGGTAACATGCACGTGCGCACGGCTGTACTATCTGCAGTAGGCTAGTAATACTAGGCCTAACTTACTGCATTTAAAAACTCCCCTTTTTTCTCAGCGATCCCCCCGACCTGACAATCTGAAGATTCCGCAAAAAAAAATTGAAAGTGGGGGAATCCCCCTGTATTTTGATCCTAGCGCCAACACTGTTACAAACATTATTAACACAATATTCCAGTGAACTATTCTAGCTACAGCTACTGTAGGTGAAGGCTCATATATAGATGTCGGGCATCAAGAGGTTTTCATGTAGTAATCTAACACCTTGAGTAATACGAGTGATGTGATGACTACATGCATTTGAAGCTAATTTTACTCGTACCACAAAATTTTTCAAAACTTTACTTTTTGCTTTCATGCAAAATTCCTTTTACAGTAAAAATACGATAATTACCATTTGAATGGCAAACTGTTAAGAGCTCGGTGCGCTCTCTATCTCTCTCTCTGTCACCAGAGAGGTGTTAGGAAGGAGATACAATGACCAAATCTGTCAAACAATAAGTACTTATAAAAATGATTTAATTCTTATCATTGACAGGTCTTTGTGTTCCTAGTGAAAATTGGGACGAAAAATTACTGACTCTGGACGATTTCGTCCGAAAGCATAAGTTGAACAGAATTTTTGGCGAATATGAAAAAGAGGAATAGGCTAAGTCTAAAAATTCCTGTCTGAGGTTAGAATTCGAGGTTTGAGCAACATTTGTAAATTCAGAAGATCGTGTGGTCAGTGCTATTAAATATTGCTTGTAGGAATAAAGTGAGGAAAGAAGGTTAGTAGGTCTTAGAATTAATAATAGGTAACAGTGGAACTAGTGTATACCTTAACTGTGGAAAACGCCTGTTTAAAAGTGATTACAGCAGTTTCCTAGCAATTAATATATTCTATCACAATAGCATCTACAGATATACTTAATTATGAGGAGGCCAGATGCTGAGAGAAAATTAATAACTGCAGTTTCTCAACAAAGTTACAAGCCCCATTAATACAAATCGGATATAAAATTTGTGGGTAACTAGTTAATATCAATTTCATCTTGGGTTTACTGCAATACGAGTTTGATTTAACGTTATGCAGGCCTGTACCTACGTTTTATAATGAAGCATAAATTTCTTAAAGCAAAATTTCCTTGTATCTTACATGGAAAGATACCATATGGTTACTGTTCACTTGGTTTAAAAACATTACTGAGCCAGTATAAGTTCCTCTATCGTCAACAACATTTGTCTTAGTTTATAGCTCTACCGGCATTGATTAGTCATGCTGCTTACTTTACTATATATCTGAACGAAGTAACACATTAATTTGTCATTTCATTATTAGAACAACTAGCTATATATTAAATCAGTATGGTAGCAGAAAGTCAAAGCATGCTGCTGGATTGAATTATATACTGCGTTTTTACGTCTGCACGCCTGCCAGCCTACACAAAATATTTGTAGACAATTTTTAAGGTTACTTCTACCTCCCAAATTTAAAGGAAAAACAGTAGTAAAATATGCAAGGTGTTGGTAAAAAATATCACAGATTGATGCAATATTGACTTTGGTAAAAGAAAGCTACCCACGGCACACATGGTAGAACAAACGGTATCTTGATACGTACGACGCCGGTTGGAAACGACCATTTAAAGTAATCAATCTAGGGAAAACCTCTAGAACATCCCCCTTCTCCTTCTACACCGCATGCCCTGAACTGGGTGACGAAGGAGGTGATCCCCTGTATCAGAAGTTTAAGGGAAGCAATTGTTGCGAAGCAGTGGTCCCTTGCTCACTTGCCCCTGTACCATAGGCGGGATTCAGGGGATGGGTTCGAAACTTGTAGGCTCCTTTTTCTGTTCTTAAAAAATGAATAGAAAAATTAAGGGAGGAAACGAGTCCGTGTAATCCAGACAGATTTTTAACGAAATGGCAAACTTTTGCAATGTGAAAAATAGTATTACAGTAATCCAAATAATGTCTCTTAGGTGAATTCTCGCGTTATGAGAACTGTCAGTGGTAAAGTTAGGGTAGATGAAGAGAGCGAGAAGGTATTTGCTGTTGGAAAATTTGGTAAGTTACTTGATGTCTTCCCCGGTTATTTTTTTTTTACCTGAAACTAAATTTAGGGCCACAAAGGCAATGTTACATTCATGTAATGATGGCATACACTTCGTCTCTGTCCAATAGAAATAGCAGCTTCATGATTACCGTTTTCTGTACTACAGCGTAAGAAGAATATCCTCGGTAATACTCTCTGTAGGTTAGCTTGCTTGAAAAGAATTGTCGTTCTCTTAGTCCTTGCAACTCCTTCCGTACTCCTCCCTCCCCACTTACGAGTCACGACTACAATCCTCATAAACTTTACCTATAGTCTAAGATAATACATAAATTCATCCTCAGCAAAAAAATAAATTATTAGCATTTATAATTTGCGCCATACCAACTGCATAGAAAGGCGCTCCCCGGTGGTGTGGATCCAGATGGTCCCTCCCAGCGGTTCAGGGGCATCGTCGTGGTGGGGCTCCAGGTGACGAAGCCCCTGGAAGCTCTGAGTATTTTACGAAATTGTTTGCATTGGAATGACCAATTCAACTTTTTGGAAAAGGACATAGGATTCTCAAAACATATCACAATTATTTGTGCATTCTCTTACATTCTCTTACATTGTCGAGGGGTAACTCCTACTGGGGGCCAAGCGAACCCCTAATGTTACTGAGTATTAACAAACTTCTGAGCACCAGAATGAATCATTTAATTATTTGCAAAGGACATCAGACAGTAGGGACTCACAAAAATAGGCCACAAAAGGATTAATTCAACAAATTTCCTGTAAGGTAAGTGTGGCGTTCAGCCCGTCGATTTGAACATTCAGGAGGTTTGTGAGCAGCGGTGACTATACGTTTCAGGGATGGGGGTTGGACACATGGTCTTTGCTTTCCATTGAAAAATATGGCTACCAAGTTTTCTTTTCCAGAGAAGGCTTACGGAATTAAACTTTATAAAGCTTGTAGCTATAGAATTTAATCACACCTAGGGTTCGAGGAAAGGTGACCAAACGATGCCAAAGGCAATTCAGGAACGCACTGAGCTGTTCACCCAGGACGTGATTCATTTTACTACTTGAACAAATGACTTGACAGTTCAATAAAGAAAACACGAAATTGGAATTTGACTACTATTTCCATAACAGCATTTTCACCAATGGATTAAACGATGCATGAGGACTGTGGTTATTGAAGGTGGGTGCTGGACGGTATAATAGCTGCAATGAAATAATAATTCTACCGTCAGGACGGAAAGCCCTTGATACTAAGTCTGGGGAACATTTCCAATTAATCACTGAAACGTGCAGTTTTCAAACATTCTGGCAATCAAGATAAGTATACATACACAATTTAACGGAATCGTAGGTGGAGTTTTACACGTGGCAGGTGGACCCTGTCAACAGTCGAGGATGTCTGTCCCTCTATCAAGGAATTTTGCAAATTCGTCCAAAGGCCGTAATGCATACGATGAAACAAATATTCCCTTACGAAGGCCAGCAGCTCGGACAATTTACTTGATTTTGCTTCAAAGTAGGGCAAACCCTTCGATAAAACTCCAAAATTTTTCAAAATTCACATTGTTCACACCCCAACTTTTCCAAATTACCTTCAATACAAACCGCAAACCGGATATCGATGAACAGATACCACTTGCCATCAACCCTCAAAAAAAATCTAAACACCTTGAAGACAGAACAGAAAAAAGTTTAATAATATTTACGAGTTTCGAAAGTTGAGATATTTAATATCATAAGAACAGCAACAAATATTATGCAAATGGATCAGAGTGATTTTCCATGGTTTGTTCTGAAGACATCAGTCTAAAGTTAAAGTTTTCCGTGTCCCATGCTAATAAAACATTGGAGCTTGTTCAAAAAATTGAGTAAGATTTGCCTCAATTCAGAAAAGACACCGTAGAATATTCGACAGGATGCGGATAATTAATCTTGTACAAGCTGATGGAAAATGGATGCATGCAACACTTTATTTTCAGTTCCATTGTTTTGACCCTGTTGCAGCGGCGTAACTTCAATGCGCTCCGGGGAAAACCCGGGCTTAGGGGCATTGAATACCCTTTAGACACAATAACGAATACGTACATTACATTTGTGTTCCACATGTCAAAAACTAGTTTCAGGAGAAGTGCTCGTTCCTAAGTTGCTACTGCTTTTTACAAGAGCACACACAAGCATCAATTAATATGTGCTGCAACCTTGAAACCAAGGTTGGATAGGCCTATATAGTATTTTATGGCTGTTTGTCTTCCAAAGATGTAAAAAGATCCCCAAGGTGCTGTAGAATCTATGAACATTTCAAGATAGACCATGAAAATACGGGAATTTGAGTAGACAACAGACTTACCTTCCGTTGAAACCAACCGTCCTGTCTGCCAAGGTTTGCTTCACATGACCTATGGAGTAAGCCATGCGAGGTCCAATCCCAACGACTTCTTCAATATCGAATTCCACTTTACTTACTCCGTTTTCCCAAAATTGATTGTCTTAAACAACCATAGCTAATTTGAAAAAAAATAACGCGACAATGAATGTTTTTGAGGTTCAGGTATAGTCTTTAAAGTCAGCACACAACGCAACTTAAAACATTGCAACATTGGTAGAACCGTCAATACAAAAACCAAAAAAACATTTTGGAAATAAATTACAAACCATAACTTAACTTTAGGCTATGATGTTACTGCATATACTCTTGGCCAGTCTACACTAGTACCGAGAACCTGTGGTCAAACTATCTTGAAGTTCCAAAACTATCTTCAAGTTAACCAAGTGACTACCAAAAAAGACCATCAGAGACCGCAGTCCTTGACAAATTTGTTCGCCTGGTATCTCCCACGCAGTGTGGTTGCGAGATTTACGAAATCTGGCCTTGTGGCAAAAACTTCTGTCGAAGGGGCACAACAGCATGAAAGACTGAGCCGCGATTAAAGAGTTGTGGTGACACAAACACAGATTCCCTGAAGGCGTGGGGCCCAAGGACCCTTCGAAGGGCCCCTGATGGCGTCCAAGGATAACCGGGGAAACTGGGGAAATATCCCCAGAGGCCCTGGGTTATCTTATTATTTGCAAATGACATTACATAGACACTAAGCAGACCACAAAAATAAAAATTACAATTTGACCTTACTCGGACTGACAACATGATACTGATTTGAGGGTGGGATGTCAGTGTTTCCGACGGATTATGTTATGGTTTGCATTGGTCTACGTAAATCTACCCATGCTGCCCAGTAGGAATTAATATTGAGACAACAACCTTCAAGTTGTGACACTTATATTTGTGCACGCCTCTCTCGTGCACAAGGTCGGAGTAGTTTCAGTGGGCAGTAGCTACCATTTTCTCGGTTTACTTCTGATTAAAATGAAGGAAGTATAATTATTCATATTACAATTTCAAGGCATCCCAAAGCCAAAGACTACTATATCACATGCAAAGCTACTTTTTCTGAATTATCCAGGCGAGGCCTTGGGTCCGCCGCTGTACATGCACTAATGCAGTGATTCTCAAACGCGGCTGGGGCCGTTACATTGCGTCCAAGAATTGATTTTACGTTTTGGAAAAAATCATATTTAACAAGAAAAAAGCCTACCAAAGTTGAAAAAAGGGGCAATTATTCATGCTGATATGCATTATTTTCAAATAATTTATTTTGAAGTCACTACTTGTTTCATTTCAAGTTTGGTCTCCTGAAGTGGTGCTAGGTTGGTTACGTGTCCTGCTCCTTGTTTTAGTCAAACTTAGCCAAGATTGGGTATATTATTTTGTGTACCGTGTTGGTGACAGTCATATCTTATACACCTTGGTATATAGTTATGGGTGGTGCATTACGGGCTGTGGTCATTTGTATTTTGTTGCAAATCTTAATTTCTGCGTGGGATGACTGTTCAATTCAAGAACTATCGTGTTAAGCGTGTGTTGATTGATCACTGAAAATAAGTCACCTTTCAATACTTGTAGAAAATAAATCAAATGTAATTGCTGCATGCCATCACCTTACAATGCGTTTGTGACGTTTACACGAGCTCGCTCTTTCCACAGCTCTGAAACATGAAATAGAATAATTACATCAACTCTAAGGGTCAGTTCTATTCGAAATTCTGAAATTCAACCCTTTACCTTAGCTACTCCTCTCTGTCTGATAAGAAAGATGTAGGCGAGAATAGCTGTTCGAGAGCTAACTGGCCACTATCGTAGGATAAGTGAGATTTGTCGTGGCTTTATCCGTTTTAGGGTCTGGTTTGCCGCAACCTTCTTACTTTGGGATGGCAAATGTCTGTCTTGAACCACAAGCATCAGCACGAAAAACATCGAAATTGTCTGGTGACTGGTGACTCAAGAATATTAGAAATAGAATTGAAGAAAGGGGACAGGGGTACACAAATAACGCTCGGAAAGACGTCCTCCTCAGCCTTAGAGCCTTAGGAATGAAAAAGTAAGTAATGCCCGGCCCGACAAGGACAATCCAACCAGACGAGTTTCTTGGATTTGTTCTATAGGAAGACAGACTCTTAATCACTGAAAACCCAAATGTTCAATTTGTCTTCAAAGGGAATGCCGAAAATTCTCTGTAAAGTTGTAAAGTTGCAGGTAGCCCCCTTAATTAAAGAATTTCCTACGAAATATTCGTACCTTTAAGGCGCTGCCACTGTTTGTCACAGATACAGCTGCGGAACCTATTACTTGGGAGTGTCCACTCTCTAATTCTGCTTAGATCATCTCTTGTGGCGCTCAACTTCAACCCATTGTAAGCATTTCTTCCTTCACCCTCAGAAAGTTTGAGAATCACTGCATTAACGTAAAGGATTTCCGTTCGTGGCATGTCTGGAAGATATTTGATTCCAACATGAAGTCCTATTGGGCAGATGAGCGGACTTATGTAGCCCGAGCAAACCATAACACCCTTACCCCCGAATCAGTTTATTTTCAGTCTAAATTAGGTAAAATTGTGAATTTTATTTCGTAGTTGCTTAGTTTTCATGTAATGCTCTTTGCAGATAACCAATGTAAAGCTATTTGCAGATATTAAAGTAGCTCAGAGCCTCGGGAGACTTTCCATCTTGACCC